>JAJONR010004099.1:0-58521 GCA_029582245.1 Solanum etuberosum
AGACAAACCTCCCAGCTTCTGATGTTCAACTTTCACTTGTTGATAATTAGGGCAATTTGCCACAAGTTCCGCAATATCCTTCTTCATCCCATTCCACCAATAGACCTCCCGCAAGTCATGGTACATTTTGGTGGCACCCGGGTGAATCGAATATCGAGAACTATGAGCTTCTGATAAGATCTTCTCCCTCAAGTCATCTACAATGGGAACACACAAACGACCTTTATAGCGAAGCACACCATCTCCCCCTTGGGAGAAAGCCTCAATGGACTTTTTAATAACCGCTTTATTCAATTCAACCAAAGTCAGATCATGACCTTACTTTGCTTTCACTTTCGACAGAAAGGACGATTCTGAACCATTATGGACCATAACACCACCTTTACTAGAGTCAACCAATTGAACACCCATTCGGGCCAATCTATGAACATCTCTAACCAACTCCTTCTTACTATCTTCTATATGAGCAACACTACCCATTGTCAACCGACTAAGAGAATCCGCCACCACATTTTCTTTGTCGGAGGTGATAAAAGACACTATATTATAATCATTTAGTAATTCAATTCACCTTCTTTGGCAAAAATTTAGATCGTTCTACTTAAACACATATTGTAAGCTTTTGTGGTCGGTAAAGACATCGACATGAACACTATATAATTAATGTCTCCAAATATTTAAAGCAAACACAACCGCCACTAATTCTAAATCATGAGTAGGATAGTTCTTTTCATGCACCTTAAGTTGTCTTGAGGCATATGCAATGACTTTCCCATTTTGCATATGAACACATCCTAACCCAATTCTCGAAGTATCACACTTATTTTTACTATTAAGGTGGCCGTCCACGGACCCCCACCTACGGTCCATTGGTCACCCTACGGTCCGTGGGTGGTGCCTGTCGGTGGTGCCTGCAACTTCTGATTTCTAGAAACTGGTCTTTCTAGCATGCGAGGTGTTACATTATCTCCCCCTTGGGAACATTCATCCTCGAATGAAGACTAAACTAGCTGAAGATGGAGAGAAAGAGCTGCAAACCCTACCACTAAGTACTGGAAGCTGATTTTTGACTGAACTAAGTTCCAAGAACATGCAAATACGCTGAAAATGCAAGACTAACTGAAGGACCAAAATACTAAGACTGAATTTACGCATGAATGACTGAAAAACTGGAGAGGAACTATTACCTCAAGCTGGAATGGAATCGGAAGGAATGAGGTGATGATACTTCGCCTTCATGGCTGCTTCTGCTTCCCAAGTAGCTCCCTCCACGGACTGAATCCTCCACAAAACCTTAACTGAAGCGACTTCTTTGTTTCTCAACCTTCGAACCTGACGATCAAGAATATCAACTGGCACATCCTCATAAGTGAGGCTATCCTTCACAACCACACTCTCTAAAGGTACTATGGATGCTGGATCACCCACACACTTCTTCAACAGCGAAATGTGAAAGACAGGATGCACTGCTACTAGCTCTGCTGGCAACTCTAACTCGTAAGCCACTTTACCAACTCTTTTCAAGATCTTGTAAGGGCCTACATATCTAGGACTAAGCTTCCCTTTCTTGCCAAATCTCATCACCCCCTTCATAGGTGACACTTTCAGGAAAACCCAATCATCAAGTTAGAACTCCAAGTCCCTTCTCCTTACATCTGCATAGGACTTCTGGTGACTCTGGGGTTGTCTTAAGTCTATCTCTAATGAGTTGGACTTTTTCCATGGCATCATGAACCGAATCTGGCCCTATCAAGGCTGCTTCACCTACTTCAAACCAACCAATTGGAGATTTACATCTACGCCCATACAATGCCTCATAAAGGGCCATCTAAATGCTGGAATGATAGCTATTATTGTAGGCGAACTCTATAAGAGGAAGGTGATCATCCCAACTACCCTTGAAGTCGATCACACAAGATCTCAACATGTCCTCTCAGGTCTGAATAGTACGCTCTTCCTGACCATCCTTCTGCGGGTGAAATGCTGTGCTGAGATTTACCTAGGTACTAAGACCTTTCTGAAATGACTTCCAGAAATGAGAGGTAAACTGAGGACCTCTATCTGAGATGATAGACAAAGGAACCCCATGCAACCTGAGTATCTCATTAGTGTAAAGCTTGGTGTAGTCCTCCACCGAATGTGTAGTCTTGACAGCCAAAAAGTGTGCAGACTTAGTAACTCTGTCAACTATCACCCAAATGGAGTCATGTTGTCTGCGAGTACGAGGTAAACTTGTAATGAAGTCCATGTTGATCACTTCCCACTTCCAAGTAGGAATGTTAATCTCTTGAGTCATACCTCCTGGATTCTGATGTTCCACCTTCACTTGTTAACAATTGGGGCTCTTAGCCACAAAATCTGCTATATCCCTCTTCATGCCATTCAACCAAAAGACTTCCCGCAGATCACGGTACATCTTGGTGGCACCTGGATGAATAGAATACCTGGAGTTATGGGCTTCTGCAAGAATCTGCTGTCTCAACTCACCCACCTTAGGAACACATAAATGACCCTAATAGCGAAGCACACCATCTCCCCCTTGGGAGAAAACCTCAACTCTCTGCTGATGAACTGCACCCTTTAGTTGAAGTAATATAGGATCACTGTCTTGTTTTTCCTTAACCTCCGCTACCAATGAAGATTCTGACCCATTTTGAACTGTTACACCATCATCTCATATGCTCATAAGGCAAACTCCTAAGCGAGCAAGCCGATGAACATCTTTCGCTAGTTCTTTCCTTTCTTCCTCAACATGTATGACACTACCCATATATAGTCTGCTAAGAGCATCTACTACTACATTGGCATTACCAGGATGGTAAATCACATTCATATCATAGTCTTTGAGGAACTCAAGCCATCTCCTCTGGTGAAGATTCAACTCTTTCTGGATGAACACATACTGAAGGCTCTTATGGTCTGTGAACACATCTACGTGAACACCATACAAGTAATGTCTCCAAATCTTTGGGGAAAATACTACGGCTGCAAGCTCGAGGTCATGAGTCGGATAGTTCTTCTCATGCACCTTAAGCTGTCTAGAAGCATATGTTATAACCTTACCTCACTGCATCAACACACAACCTAGGCCGACTCTGGATGCATCACAATAGATCACATAACCGTCTAAACCCTCTGGTAGAGTCAAAACAGGAGATGTAGTCAACCTAGTTTTCAGTTCTGCAAAGCTTTTCTCACACTCGTCTGACCACTGAAACTTAACCTTTTTCTGAGTCAACTTAGTCAATGGAGAAGCTATGGATGAAAATCTTTCCACGAAACTTCTGTAATAACCAGCTAAACCCAAGAAACTTCTGATATGTGTAGGAGAGGTAGGTCTGGGCCATTGTTTCACTGCTTCTATTTCTTGAGAATCCACTCAGATCATTTCATTAGACACAATATGCCCAAGAAAAGCAACAGACTGCAACCAAAACTCACATTTTCTAAACTTAACGAATAACTGACGATCTTTGAGAGTTTGCAGGACAACCCTTAAATAATTCGCA
The DNA here is from genome assembly GCA_029582245.1 of Solanum etuberosum. Taxonomy (NCBI): domain Eukaryota; kingdom Viridiplantae; phylum Streptophyta; class Magnoliopsida; order Solanales; family Solanaceae; genus Solanum; species Solanum etuberosum. The sequence continues at coordinate 3,510 of JAJONR010004099.1, forward strand.
TGTTCTTCCTCATTCCTAGAGTAAATGAGGATATCATCAATGAAGACGATAACGAACAAGTCCAAATACTGCTTGAACACCCTGTTCATCAAATCCATGAAAGCTTCACGAGCATTGTTTAGTCCAAATAACATAACAACAAATTCATAATGACCATACCGAGTTTTGAAGGTTGTTTTCAAAATGTCACTATCTCTGACTCTGTGCTGATGATAACCGGATCTGAGGTCTATCTTCGAAAAATGACTAGCACCCTAAAGTTGGTTGAACAAGTCATCAATCTTGGGGATGGGGTACTTATTCTTGATTGTGACGTTGTTCATCTGCCGATAGTTAATGCACATCTTGAGGGAATAATTTTTCTTTTTCACGAACAACACTGGTACACCCCATGGGGAAATACTGGGTCTGATGAAGCCCTTATCTAGAAGGTCTTTCAACTGCTCTTTCAATTACTTAAGCTCAGCTGGAGCCATTCTTTAAGGAGGAATAGAAATAGGCTGGGTATCTAGGAGGAGATCAATTCAAAAGTCGATTTCCCTTTCGGGAGGAACTCCGGGAAGATCTTCTGGAAAAACTTCTGGGAACTCATTAACTACAGGAACTGACTCAAGAGTTGGGGTTTCGGAGCTTGAATCCTTAATCCGAACTAAATGATAGATATACCCCTTGGAAATCATCTTCCTGGCCTTAAGGTAAGAAATAAATCGACCCATAGGCACTGAGCTACTACCCTTCCATTCTAAATTGGCTCGTTAGGAAACTGAAAACGAACAATCCTAGTTCTACAATCGACTGAGGCATAACGGGAATGTAATCAATCCATGCCTAGAATAACATCAAAGTCTACCATTTCTAACTCCATAATATCTGTTGAGGTGACTTTCTGAGAGACTGTGACAGGGCAATTTCTGTATACCTATCTAGCTATAACTGGGTCACCGACTGGAGTAGAGACTGAGAAGGGTTCTGAGAGAGTTTCTGGACTGACACTGAAGTTTACTGCTATATAAAGAGTTACGAAGGAGAGAGTAGCCCCTGGATCTAATAGAGCATAAACATCTTAATGAAAGACTCGTAACGTACCAGTGACTAAATCAGGAGAATCTTCCTGATCCTGGCGAGCCTGAAGATCATAAAACCTGTTCTGGTGCTGACCGCCACCTGTACCAGATGAGTTACCCTGCTGAGTCGGGTGACCTGCTGGTGCTGCTGAAGTTGTAGACTGAGCTCTACCATTATTACCTCCTTGACCCTGTTTAGAAGAAGGACAATCTCTCAACCTGTGACCAGTCTGACCACACCCAAAACATCCTTCCTTTCCTGCAAGACACTCGCCCAGATGGTTCTTACCACACTTAGGACAAGTTGGGTAGGTCCTATTACCTGTAACACTCCTCTGTGACTTAGAGCCTGATGCCCTACCTTTCTGATCCTGTCGAAACCTGGAGGATGGAACACTAGCTGATGAAGGTGCTGGAGCTGAAGATTCTGCTGGAACTGAGAGCGATTTCCACCACCCGATTTCTTTTGAGAATACTCATAGTTGCCTGTCCTAGCCTTCTTATTATCCTTAGCATGTTCCCTAAGCTTATCTCCATCAACCTGTTGAGCATGGGTCATAAGCCTAGAGATGTTCATATTTTCCAGCAACATAGCATTTCTGCACTCTGTTTTCACTAAGTCGGATACCCCATACATAAACTTATTCATCTGTGACCTTGAATCGGCAACCATGTGAGGAGCATACCTGGAGAGTTGGGTGAACTTGAGTCCGTACTCTTGGACTGATATGCTACCTTGCCTCAAATTCATGAACTCCTGAGCTTTTGCCTCCCTCAACTCTCTTGGGAAGAACCTGTCTAGGAAATTCTCACTAAAACACTCCCAAGTGATAGGAACTACATCCGTACCCCTGTTTTCTTTCCATTGAGTAAACCAGATGTGAGCTACATCCTTAAGCTGGTAGGATGCCAACTCTACCCTATCATTACCAGTCACTTGCATTACTCCAAAGATTTTCTTGACCTTATCAATGAAGTTCTGGGGATCCTCACCAACTTGCGACCCTAGAAACTCAGGTGGATTCATCCTAACAAAATCACGGACCCTAGCCGCCACTGATCCACCACTAGCATTTGCAGGAACTGGAACCTGCTGATTGTTCTGGTTAGTCACACTCTGAGCCAAAAGCTGAATAGCATTTCGACACTCTGCATTCAAAACTTCCTGATATGGGACTGGAGGAGCTGCGTTAGCATTACGTGCATTCGCATTCCTTGCGTAAGCTCTACGAGGAGGCATGATCTGAAACGTATAACGACGAGTTAAAAGGTAGATCATACCCACGCACGATAAGAATAACAAGAAAGTGAAGTTTTCCTTAAACACTTTGTAGCCTCTCTCTCATTAGATGTGGTGCACTTCACACCCATGAAAATGACTCTACTTAGTGCGACATTTCAGACATCCTAGGACACTTAAACCTAGTGCTCTGATACCAAGTTTGTCATGCCCCGAGTTTACCCCCAGGACACGGACACGGGACCTAGGATCACGAGTGACCCCAAGCAAACCCTGAGCTGGCATATCATAAGCATACTTAAAAGAAATACTGAGCGGAAGCATAGGACATGAGATAAACTAAATGATGGGGAATATCCATTACTATCTGAATAAATAATCTGTGAGTTCATTGACAACTGAAATATCAAACTCCAAAGCTAACACTAAATCTAACTAAGTCTGAATAAAGCCTCTAACTGACTAGAGATGCTGGGACATGCCCTAGCTAAATCTAGCAAAAAATGAAACGAAAGACTTAAAGTAGAAAGATAATCATGTCAATCGTCCTCGAAAAATGAGGACTCACCACTAATGGTGTTGAACTGGAGATCGGGAATCGATCTATCCATGATCTGAATGCTGAGGACCTAAACCTATATCACGAGAAGATGTAGCGCAGAGTATGCGTCAATACTTGAAAGGTACTGAGCATGCAGGATAGAATAAAGCTGAACAAAACATATAGCTGAACAAAGCAATAAGGGCAATGATAATATCTGAACATGATAGAAATACAAAAAAAATACTGAATATGAACTAAATTGAATGCAATGACCAAGTTTATAACATGCTGAAACTGAATACATAATTATAACTGACAACCTGGTCATTTCACTAGAATTTGTCTGTGGGAGTTACTAATAACCGACATAAAACCACGTGAGCTAAACGTGGAGTCCGATGTATACGCTCCATCGAGAGGGCCCAACATACCCTGCCAGAGGTATAGAGGCATGACTGGCGTGATCACTAAACTAATGCCCACAGAGGAGACTTATAACCTACGGGGCACGTAGTTCTGGGACTTGAGGGTGACTAACCCTAGTCCAACTCGTTTTAAATCCTACTCCCAACTGAATATGTGAAATCTATAACATAACCGAAGTAAACTGGATAGCTCAATAATCTGACATGCAAATCTAAAAATGCAACATTTATTACTGATAATTAAATATTCTAAAACTGAGGCATGTATATTTGTTTATCTGTCCTAGATAATGTAATTCATGAACTAAACAAACTACATAACTAGGGTTCTGAGTTTATGCAAGATTATACGCAAAAGTAATACTAAGACATGATAATCTTATTAACAACGTTACAATAACTAATTCATGGTATTTTACTGAAATTCTATAAACCCTAGGTCTAGATAATATGGAGGGAATCAAGAATCTGACTGAATTCTACGGACCTAATGGGTGAAAGGAACCCACTAGTGAAATCCCACATACCTGGTGACGAAGTTCACTGAGAAATCTTTCGATTTTGGGGTTGGAACTGAAGAAACCTTGCTGCGTGTTCTTGAGGAAAACTGGCGCCTCTATCTCCCTCTTTTGCTCTAAGTTTGAATGATTTTGGTAAATGAATCACTTAGGGTAGATTCTAATTTAGTTTCTAGGCTAAAACTGAACAAAACCACGTAGTTTAGGGGTCCAACGCATAGGGAAAAAACCAAATGACCCCTGACTTAAAAGCAGTCGGGGCCACCGACGAAACTGACTGACGGTCCGTGGACTGACCCACGGTCCGTCCTGGTCAACCGTCGTTGGCTTCAGAAAGGGGCTGCTGAGGGTCTCGATCCAAGGACCAGGACAACGGCTCATGGTCTTACCTAAGGTCTGTGGGTCCGGCCGTGGGTCAACCCTTAGACTAATTTTTCTGGGATTTCTGGGGAGGGTTGCAGGTGCCATCCACGGACCCCCACCTATGGTCCGTTGGTCGCCCTACGGTCCGTGGGTGGTGCCCGTCGGTGGCACCTACAACTTCTGATTTTTGGAAACTGGTCTTTCCAGCATACGAGGTGTTACATCACGGGTGACACTCGTAGAAACACCTAGTCACCAACCATGAACTCCAAGGCTCGAACTCTAGTAAGAGCCGCTCATGGATCACACGAACGCTATCCGCAGAATCACACAATAAGTCGGTGTCCCATGGCCTAACCTTGAAATAATCAAACTAGCCCATAGGAGATTGACATCTCTTACAATACAACACCTCTAATGGTAGCTATTATTATATGCAAATTCTGCCAAAGCCAATAACTAGTCCTACTGACCTTTAAAATCAATAACACAGGCCGGAAGCATGTCCTCCAAGACCAGAATAGTCCTCTAAAAATGACCATCCATCTAAGGATAAAAATTAGTGTTGAACTCAACTCTAGTACCCAAATCTTGCTAAATAGACCTCTAGAAGCACAAATCGAACTAGGTACCACGATCTGAAAAGATAGACATTCGCATCTCATGCAAATGAGCAATCTCCCAAATGTAAATCTAAGCTAACCTCTATAAACTGTAGGAAGTCTGAACCGAAAAAAAGTGAGCTAACTTGGTCAATCGATCCACGATGACCCAAATAACATTAAACCTCCAAAAGGTACGTGTCAAGCCTATCACCAAGTCCATAGCTATCCGCTCACACTTCCACTCGAGAATGGGTAGCCGCTGGTTCAAACCACTTGGTCTATGGTGCTCGAACTTCACTTACAGACTTTTCAAGCACCTAGACACAAACGTCATAATATCATTCTTCATCCCACACCACTACTGGTTCTGCCTCTGATCACGATACTTCTTCACTGCACCGGGATGAATAGAGTATCTAGAACAATGGGACTCCTCCAAAATCAACCTAATCAAATCTCCAACTCTAGGAACATAGATACAATCCTCAATCCTCAAAACACCCTCTAAATCTAGGTCGCCTTTCTAGCATCACTGCTAAGCACCCTATCTCAAATCATCCTCAATCTCGGGTCCTGAAACTGTTGCGCCTGAATCTTCTCTATCAAAGAAGACCAAGCCTCCACACAAGCAAGAATCCTATTGGGCTCAAATATATCAAGACAAACCATCCGGTTGGTTAAGGACTAGATGTCTGAAGCCAAAGGTCGCTCCTCCACGACTAAGAAAACTAAACTCCCCATGCTTACCGCCTTCTGTCTCTAGGCATATGCTACCACATTTGCCTTGCCCGGGTTATAGAGGATCATAACATCACAGTCTTTCAATTACTCCAGCCACCTATCTTGTCTCAGATTTAGGTCCTTCTGACTGAAAATGTACTAAAGACTATGATGATTAAGGAATATCACACAATGAACTCCATATAGGTAGTGCCTCTAAATCTTCAACGCGCAGACTACTGCCACCAACTCTAAGTCATGAGTGGGGTAGTTCTTCTCGTGAATCTTTAGGTACCTAGAAGCATATGCAATAACTCTACAATATTGCATCAACACACAACCCAAACCAACACTACAAACATCATAATAGACTGTAAACCTGTGGCCCTCGATAGGAAGAGCCAGAATCAGAGCTGAACTAAACAAGGCCTTGAGCTTCAAAAAGCTTGTCTCACATTTTCCAGACCACTGGAATGGAACATTCTTCCGAGTCAATCTAGTCAAAGGTGTTGCAATAAAAAAATCCCTCCATAAACCTATAGGAGATCTACACCTCCTACTATAAAGAGACTCAAATGGAGTCATACCAATGCTTGAATGGTAGCTATTATTGTAAGCAAAGTCAATCAAAGGCAAATGGTCATCCCAATTACCCTTGAAGTCAATTACACAAGCTCTCAACATATCTTCAAATGTTTGGATAGTACGCTCCGCTTTTCCATCAGTTTGCGGATGAAAGGCCGTACTAAGCTTAACACGGGTACCAAGCCATTCTGGAAAGATTTCCAAAATTGAGAAGTGAATTGGGTACCACAATCGGAGATAATGGAAAAAGGCACTCCATGCAACGTAACCATTTCTCTCAAGTACAACTTAGCATTGTCCTTCGCCAAATAAGATATTTTGACGGGAATGAAATGAGCTAATTTCTTCATTCGATCCACAATAACCCAAATCGAATCATGTTGTTGCCGAGTGCGAGGTAACCCAACAATGAAGTCCATATTCAAATCTTCCCACTTCCAAGTAGGAATACCGATATCTTCAGACAAACCTCCCAGCTTCTGATGTTCAACTTTCACTTGTTGATAATTAGGGCAATTTGACACAAGTTCCGCAATATCCTTCTTCATCCCATTCCACCAATAGACCTCCCGCAAGTCATGGTACATTTTGGTGGCACCCGGGTGAATCGAATATCGAGAACTATGAGCTTCTGATAAGATCTTCTCCCTTAAGTCATCTACAATGGGAACACACAAATGACGTTTATAGCGAAGCACACCATCTCCCCCTTGGGAGAAAGCCTCAATGGACTTTTTAATAACCGTTTTATTCAATTCAACCAAAGTCAGATCATGACCTTACTTTGCTTTCACTTCGACAGAAAGGACGATTCTGAACCATTATGGACCATAACACCACCTTTACTAGAGTCAACCAATTGAACACCCATTCGGGCCAATCTATGAACATCTCTAACCAACTCCTTCTTACTATCTTCTATATGAGCAACACTACCCATTGTCAACCGACTAAGAGAATCCGCCACCACATTTTCTTTGTCAGAGGTGATAAAGGACACTATATTATAATCATTTAGTAATTCAATTCATCTTCTTTGGCAAAAATTTAGATCGTTCTACTTAAACACATATTGTAAGATTTTGTGGTCGGTAAAGACATCGACATGAACACTATATAATTAATGTCTCCAAATATTTAAAGCAAACACAACCGCCACTAATTCTAAATCATGAGTAGGATAGTTCTTTTCATGCACCTTGAGTTGTCTTGAGGCATATGCAATGACTTTCCCATTTTGCATATGAACACATCCTAACCCAATTCTCGAAGTATCACACTTATTTTTACTATTACAAATAAATAATTTTGCAATCCAAATGAATGATCCACCCACTTATTTTTACTATTACAAATGAATGATCCACCCACTTATTTTTACTATTACAAATAAATAATTTTACTATCCAAATTTCTTGATAAGAATTCTCTATGATATACCATTCCCTGTGAGATTTGACCCCGACTCTTCATTGGATTTTTTATTGACTACGACTATTGTCCCTTTTAATTGGTTTTATGGAGGACATTTGAACATTATCAAAAATGGCGCCACTTTCGGGGAGTGGTGGTTGAGAATTCTATTTGAGAAATTAGTTTGTAAATTTGCTTAGTTGTAGTAGATTGTTGTTTCGTGTTGTTGTTGGCTGATTTGCAGGTCTTATACAATGAGTGACCATGGTAGTGACAATTATAGTCACTATGGTCAACATGACAACATGGGCGATTCGAATGACATGCATGTGAATATTATCTTAACCATGGGAGCCATCCAGATACCTCCCACAGCCAGAAGGATTGTGTTTTATGTAACGAGAACAATACTACAATTTCTCCAACTAAGAGGAATATTTGGGGATTTAGCTCATGAATATCCCCATGAACACCTTAGGAATTTTTTAGAGGTGTGTGGACTATTTGTGTTCAAGAACATATCGCAAGAGTCCGTGAGGTTGAGGTTATTCTCGCTCTCTTTTACAGGTGAAGCTTCAAGATGGTTAGAGGAATTTCCAGATGACTCTATCACTTCTTGCGAAGAGTTAAATGATGCTTTCTTGGAGAGATTCTGTCTCCCGTCAAAGATGGTTAAACTTAGAATCCAAATCCAAAATTTCAAGCGCATTGGAGGTGAACCTCTACATGAAACTTGGTTATGGTTCAAGAAACTATTGTTGCAATGTCCGACACATGATGTTACAGACGATTTGTTGTTGCAATACTTCTATCGTAGCCTTGATTCAGTCAATAAAGGTGTGGTTGATCAGTTAGTCCAAGGAGGATTAATGAGAAAACTGTATGATGTGGCTGCTTTGTTGCTTGATGACATGACCAAAGTAAATCTAGCATGGCATACTAGATATCATGTGCCTACTCTATAACTGGGCATGAGCAAAGAACAAATTTAGAAGGACCATGAGTGAGATGAAAACATGGCCAAAATGATGACCCAACTCAATTTATTATCTAAACATGTCATAGGAGGTGGACTTAAGTCGGTAAATGTGGTTGGAACCAACAGTGGGCAGCGCCCGAATGATGTCAATTTTGAGGCATTATACAATGAAGAAGTTCAATATTTGGGAATCAAATGGGAGTTCTCACACCAATTATCAATGACAAGGTAGGAACCAAGGTTGGAATACAGATCGAGAGAATGGTTGGAGAGATTGGCGAGGTAGAAATTAGAGAGATAGGAAGGCTGACAAATATCGATATGTTCCGCCCATGATCATCAACGACCAAAAGACACAGTTGGGCCAAAAGTGAATCGAATCAAGGAAATGCTCATAAGGATCTTCAATAAGGTTGAAGGATCATCCAAAGTGTTGAAGGGCTTGAAATATCACTTTTCCACTTTATCTCAAATGGTGACCTCTCATTCAGTATATATCAAGCAGTTGGAGACCCAATCGTGCCAAATCTTCTCAATCCAAGGCAAAAGGGAACGTTGCCTAGTGACACCATCCCAAGTCCCAAAAATTAATGTTGAGGAATTTAGAACTATCTCTTGCCACGACATTAAATAAGACACTTCTTGGGAGGCAACCTAAGTCTTTACTTTTGTTTTTATTGCTTTCAATAACGTGCATTGTGAGTGCAGGTTTAGAAGAAGTTGAAAGGTTTAAAAAGGGAACATTAGGCGATGCCAAAACCAAAATGGTGATCCACCGAAGGTGTTGTTCGGACTCATTCTTATCCACCTTCTAAGCTAGAACATGTGGAAAAATGTATTGTCCATTTAGGCAATTTGAGATCCAAATGATGATCCGCTGAAGTACAGTATGTGGACTCTATCAAGTCCGCCGAGTCAGCTTTCAGGTTTGGTGTTTGTTTAGGCATGTTTGACGAGCTTAAGCTTCAATCTATGATTCACTAAACACGTTCGACGACGTTAGTCATGACCGTCGAATAGGCCTGATATAAAAAGGCCAAGGGTCTTTTCAAATTCAAAAACAAGACCCTTTGAAATCGTTTGAAAATTAAGAAGCTCGAAAACTAATCCATATTGTACACCATCTACCAAAATTTTATGCCTGAATACAATACTTTCCTTGACCATGAAGTGACATTTCTCCCAATTGAGAACAAGGTTTGTCTCGCCACATCTTTGCAAGACACATCTTTGCAAGACTCTACCAAGGTGCTCAAGGCACGCTTCAAATGTATCTCCCACAACCGAAAACTCATCCATGAAGACTTCCATCGAATCATCTACCATATCAGCAAAAATAGATATCATAGACCATTGAAACCTCGCTGGTGCACTACACAATCCGAAAGGCATTCTTTTGAAAGCAAACGTCCCATAATTACATGTGAATGTTGTCTTTTCTTGATCTTCTGATGCAATAGGGATTTGATTATAACCGGAGTTACCATTTAAGAAGCAATACCATCCACGACCTGCATGTCTATCAATCATTTGATCCATAAAGGGCATAAGAAAATGATCCTTTTCAATCCATGCATTCATCTTTCGATAGTCCATACATACACGCCAACCGGTAATCAGTCGCATTGGTACAAGCTCCCTTTTTTAATAAGGGACCATGGTCATACTTCCTTTTTGGAACACATTGGACGGGACTAACCCATTTGCTATCCGCAATAGGGTAGACAACTCCCGCATCAAGCCACTTAATAATCTCTTTCTTGATGACATCTTGCATTGGAGGATTCAATCACCTTTGAATACTTGTCTTACAATCAGTAGCCAATTGAATCTTGTGAGTACAAATACCGGGAGGAGTTCCCACAATGTCGGAAATCATCCACCCAATAGCCTTGATAAATTTTTTCAACACACTAACAAGAGCTTGCGCTTTCCATTCAAACAAATCCGCAACAATAATCACGGGTAAAGTATTATTGTCTCCCAAGAACACATAACTAAGGTAAGGTGGAAGTACCTTTAATTCGAGCTTTGGTGGTTACTCAATGGATGGATTTGCAGGAGGACTTTCCCCATTATTCAAGTCAATATCAAATTTCAAAGGGCTCTTAGAATAAGAACCTATACCCGATAGAGCAGCCACTACCTCATTATAATCTTGAATTTTCTCCCCATGATAGTTCAAAAGGACGACAAGCAAAGACTGTGCAACACAAAAAACTTCGCTCACACTAGCAACCACTTCATTAATCACATCAATGACATATATCACATGGAGGTCACTTGGTTGCTTCATCAATTTACAAATATTGAATGCAACTTCCTCACCATTTACCCGAAATACTAGTTCAACACTTTCCACATCAACAAGAGCTTTCCCGGTAGCCAAGAAAGGCTTACTAAGAATAATAGGGACCTCGACATCAATCTCTCAATCGAGGATCACAAATCAGCTGGAAATATAATTTTGTCTACCTTCACCGAAATGTCATAAAGGATGCCAATATGGTGCTTGATAGAGTGGTCTGCCATAAAAAGATGCATCGTTGTAGGTTTAGGCTCACCTAGCCCAAGTTTCTTGAAAATGGAAAAGGGCATCAAGTTTATACTCGCCCCCAAATCACACAATGCTTTAGCGAATCGGAACATCCCTATAGTAAAAGTTTTAGTAAATACCCCCAGGTCATCCTTCTTAACAACCACGTTGCTCGACATAATGGCACTACAAATATGGGATACTTCAATCATCTCAAAATCCATACTTCTCTTCTTAATGACCAACTCTTTCATAATCTTTGCATAACTCGACATTTCTAACAATGCCTCAACCAAAGGAAGATTGATGGAAAGAGTTTTAAAGAAGAAAATAAATTTTTGGAACTTTACGTCTTCATCCCTCTTCTTCAATCTTTGAGGGAACATTGAAATAACTTAGGACAACAACTTTTTATCATAACCGGAAACAACATTTTTCGGTGCATAGTCAACCTCATTTGAGGCTTCATTGTTCAACTCTTCGGCAAGTACATCACTTTGAAAAATAATTTCTTTCCCTTTGCTTGAACTTGCATTATTATCATTTGGCACATCACTTCCAACAACCTTAACACTCTGGGTCACGATGGCCATGCATTGTGCATTATCATTCTTTGGATTCGCCATGTTATCACTAAGAAGACCCCCTTTTTATGTGGGATTTAAGTGAGCAGAAATTTGACCCATTTGGGTCTCAAGTTGTTTTATAGAAACCGAATGAGAGGTCCCTGTTTGATTCAAAGAGGAGAAATCAACTTTCATCTCCTTGAGCACTTTATCCGATCCTTCCACCTTGTATAGGATACGGGCAAGCATATCCTCAGTTTAAAAGCTTTCTGGATCGACATTTCCTTAGGTTTTAGACGGTCATGAGGAGGCACATAATGATCTCTATCACCATCCCATTATCTCCCATTTGCACCCCTATCACGCGAATCTCATTCCCTATCTCTCCAACCACTATCAAGATCTTTGGTCCAACCTTAATTCCTACCCAGCTTTGGATAGCTCGGACAAGAACCCCCTACTTGGTTCCACAGGAGTTGTACCTCTTCATTATATATGGTGTCAAATTGTGCATCATCCGGGCTCATCCTACTACTAGCACCAACCACATTCACGGTCTTATAAGCACCTCCCATGACATGTTTCATCAACAAGTCCATTTGGGTCATCATCTTGACCGTATTTTCATCATGCTCTTGGTTCATTTCCATTTGTTCTTTAGTCAACCCAACACTGAGAGGAGACACTTGATCCTCCCTTGTATGCCATGCTATATTAATCTTGGTCATCTCATCAAGCAAAGTTGACGCCACGACTAATGGTTGTCTCATAATTCCACCTCGAATTAGTTGATCGCGGACACCCTTGTTGACGGTGTCAAGACTCTGGTAGAAATATTGCAAGTGCACATTATCCAACAAGCAATGAGTTGGACATTGGATGAGTAGCTTTTGGATCCTCAACCACGTTTCATGAATGGGTTCACCATAAATCTGCTTGAAATTTTGAATGTTGTCCCTCAACTTCAAAATCCTCGAGGGAGGAAATAATGTTTCATAGAACACCTCCTTGAGCTCCTCCCAAGAAGTAATAGAGTCCCTTGGTAGTTTGTCCAACCACTTTGTTGCTTCCCCCACTAGAGAGAAGGGAAACAAACGGAGCCAGATTGACTCTTGAGAGATATTCTTGAAGGAGAGTGGTCCACACACATAAACGAAATTTTGAATGTGATCATGAGGTTCCTCATGAGCAAGTTCCCCAAAGAAACCTTTCATTTGCAATAGTTGAAGCACAGTTTCGGTCACATGAAAATAGTGTTGCCCATAGTTGGGGGCAAATAAATAGCGCCTACACTTCCCATTTAATCCGCATTAACATCGTTCAAGTCTTTGATGTCGTCATTGTGTCCTTGTTGACTAATAGCATTGCTCCCATTCAAACTCATGTCTTCATCTATTGAGAGATAACAACAAGAACACTAATAAGAGAGTTCTACCCCAACAAAATTTTGAATGTTGTCCCTCAACTTTAATAAAAGAATTCTAAACACGACTCCCCGGTAGCGGCGTAATTTTTTATAAAGCTCAACTACACTTCTTATGATTATAAGTGTAGGCGGTCTCTAATAAACCCAAGGGTGAGTTGGGGTCGATCCCACAAGGAATGTGGTGAGTCTTAGATTTTAACTCATTTAGGGCTTTGTTTTGATAGTTTATAGTCTTCAAATGCCTTATTTATGCTCCAAACTGATGTTAAAATGCTTATTTGTAGCAAGGAAAGCAAAAGGAGTAAGGCAAGGACACTACTGGGAGAAAATGAGCTAAAAAGATGTAAAAGGCTGAAGATAGAAAAATGCTGAGAATCACCAAAGTCACTCAGAGACTAGCCGAGTGCCAATTCAGCTCTCCTAAAGTTTCAGACTGCCAGACCTAGGGAGAAGCCAACTTGGCGATGGATTTAGATGTTCGGCGGACCGCCGATAGGATCGGCGACACAGTCTGGATCACCTAAGGTCACAGAACCTTGAGGATTAAAAGCAAAGGAAGACCGGCAATGAGATGGAGCGATTGACGCATCACCAACCTGGTCGACGACGCTCGACTTACCTTGCCCAATGGTCCTTGCAGCTGAAATTTGGGAAACTATAAATTGAATTTTTAAAGAATTCAAAAGAGTCCTGATTTTTATTATTAAAATGTAGTTTTAGTTTTCTCTCATTTTTGGAGAGTTTTCTTAGTATTTTCCATTGAAGAACAACTTTTAAGGGATTTTCAAGTGGATTCGAAGTGGGTCTTTAATTTTTAGCACTTTGGATCAATTTAAAGACCTGGATTGCAATACCCAGATCATGGAGAATATTTTTTGTATTGATTTCTATCTTTTTGTGATGCTTGGCTAAAATCCCAATTATTGGGGTGTGATCATGTGATTATTTGTCTAATTAGCTTATGGGTATTGTTGTCTAATGATTTAAATATTGTTTTAATGTGGGTTTGATTGATAGCTGAGTAGTAATTTATGAATTGTAGTTGCAAATACAATTTTAGCTTAGTGTTTTGGGCTTGCTCGAGAGAGCGGTTCTAAAACCAAGGTTATCGATTGATGATTGTAGTGTGTGGGTTTTTATAAGTTCAGCACGATAGAGTGAATCTTAACTCTCTCCTACCTATCTAGCTCAAAAAATAGATAAATTAAGGTTTTGGGTTGTTTTGTAGTGCTAAGCTTTTCAAGGTTCGAGAGAACTCGCCTGAACCGTAATATCTATTCGAGAGAAAACTATTGCACCTATAGTATAGCCTACCCACAGTGATTCAACAATTTATTAATAAAATTCAATTACTCATATAGTTTAATTAGCCTATAATCGATCACATCCCGATAATTCGTACTTACTTCTCTAATCCCCTATTTTAGTGATTATTTTAGTTGTTAATTGACACCTTTAAACCTCCCATCTGACATTCGTTGTCAAATATTTTACTTAATTTGTTTGATTTCGAAAATGTACACTTCTATAACCGATTAGAATCACATCTATACTTCCTAATTGAATTCGATATGGTATAACTCCTTGTGGGTTTGACCCCAACCTTTCGTTGGGTTATATACTAGATTACAATCGCCTACACCTAGTATTGGATGAGGATTAGTTGAGCATTTATAAAAAATGGCGCCGCTGCCGGGAAGTGGTGTTATTGAATTATTTTATTGAAGTTAGTTTGTGATTTTATTGTGTTATAGTTGAACCCACTTACTGCTTGTTATTATTGTTGTTACCTTTGAACATGTGACGAAATGAGTGTAAATAGTAGCAATGTCAGCCAGCTGGGCCATAATGATGATATTGGCAATCTGAATAATGTGACCGAGGCCAACGTGAATGACATACACTTGGGTGGGGTTGGAGAAATCTAGCTACCACCGGTCGTGGGGAATGCAATGTTCTATGTAACGAGCACAATGCTGCAAATCTTGCAAATGAAGGGGCTATTTGGTGGTTTAGCGCATGAAGACCCCCACAACCATATTAGAAATTTTGTGGACATTTGTGGCCCTTTCTCGTTCAAGAATATATCCCAAGAGTCGGTTAGACTTAGGTTGTTCCCATTTTCACTGATGGGAGAGGCTACCAAATGGTTAGCCGATCTCGCAAGGGACTCAATCACGACTTGGGGTGAATTGATAGAAGCATTCTACACAAGACACATTCCTCCTTCGAGGATAATGTCTTTGAGAGATAATATCCAAGGTTTTAAACATTTGGAAGGTAAGCCAATTCACGACACTTGGCTTGGTTTCACAAATTGATAATTCAATGGCCGACTCATGGACTACTAAACAACATCATGCTACAGTATTTCTACCGGAGTCTAGATTCGGTGAACACATGAGTGGCTAATCAACTTGTCCAAGGTTGTATTATGCAGAAGCCATTTGAGATTGCTTCTGTGTTGCTTGATAACATGACCAAGATCAACCAAGCTTGGTATACAAGAGAGGATCAGTTATCGCCCATGACATTTAGGATGACGAAAGAAAAGATTGAAAAGGATAAAGAGAGGGATCAGAACATGGCTAAAGTGATGACCCAATTGGATCTCTTGTCAAAGAATGTCAAGAGTAGTAGTACTAGAGCGGTGAATTTTGTTGGTGTCAGCGGGCTGACCCCCGAGGATGCGTATTTTGAAGCCTCTTTACAATGAGGAAGTGAAATTCCTTGCAAATCAAGGTTGTGGTTTCCGTCCAAGCAATCCTAGGCCGGGCGGGAATCAAGGTTGGAATAGAGAACGTGATGACGGTTGGAGAGAATGTGAAAGGGAATGGCGTGATCGCAATGTAAGTTGGAAGGAGAGATATGGGGACAAGGAGAGATATATACCTCCCCATGAGCGTCAAAAGCCCAAGGATCAAAAGGTTGACCAGGAGAATTTCCGCACAGAAGATATGCTCTCACACATTCTAAACAAAATGGAAGGGTCAGACAAAGTGCTGATAGAGATGAAGGATGACGTCTCAACTCTAAACAAGACGGTGACCTCTCACTCCGTCTCCATTAAACAACTGGAGACACAAATGGGTCAAATCTCGACTCATTTGAATCCAAGGCCAAAAGGAGGGTTGCCTAGTGACACAATGGCCAATCCCAAAAACGAAGTTTGAATTCATATCTCCGTCGTGCCACAATGTTAAATAAGGTGCTTCTTAGGAGGCAACCCAAGTTTTTGATGTTTTTAAAATTTTCTTTTGAATAACAGGTGCTGATTTTGCAGGTTGGAAAGTTGAAAGTGTTGGAAATGAGGTAGTAGACGAGTAAAATGTCTAATCGGCGACATGCCGAACTGGTCGGCGTGCCCGATTTGGACCGTCGTTTGAACCATCCAGCTTGATGGGGAGATTTTATAAAACTCGCTGGGCTAAAAACTTAGTCGGTGACTCACTGAACAGGTCGGCGAGCCAGACTTGAACCGCCATTCAAACCCCCAAATTGCTGGGAAGTTCTGTAAAACTCGGCAAGCCAAAGTACCAATCGGCACATCGCCGAGTGGGTCGGCGGACGTGACTTACTGCGCCGACTGGCGCGCGAATTGAAGAGTTTTTAAGAGGCCAACCGTTTTAAATTCAAAATTCTCTTCATTTTCTTAATTTTCAACTTCCACACTCTCACAACCGATATTATACTTTTCGCTTTTCATATTTTTGTTCTCATTTTTCTTGGGATCTTTTGCTCGGGGATTACTTTACTTTCTAGCATTACAAATTTCGGCATACAATGTTAGTTTTCCAAACCCTATTTTTAAAAAATAGTTGGTTGAAATCGAATGCAAGTTCTTTTTGTGATGTATCTCTGTGCTAAATTATTGTTGGGTTGATCGTGTGGTAGATTGTTTGCCTGTTCTGAAGTGAAATCATAATTAACTGGTCAAAAATGGTTAATTCCCGTGTTGTTAACATATAAATTAGCGGGGTGAAGTTTGAATAACCCTAGATTGTGATAGTTGTTGAATTTTGCCTGACGATAGAGCGGTTGACGTCATTCTTAACTGCAAAAGATGCCAATTGGCTAATTTTGGCCAAATCGGGGAAAGTCTCAGTACCTCGAGGGCATGGGTCTTATGGGTCTTGCTTTAATTTAATAAAGTGAGTGTTTAATTTTTTTTTCGTGGGTTGCGGGCTTGATTTTGATGTAGAGGGCACAAATCTGGCACGTTGGGCTATTTGGCGAGCTGGGTCGAGCTCGCCGAGTGGTTCGGCGGTTCACCAAATGTCCCCTAGATCGCCCATTTTTCTTTAAATTGTGAGTTTGGACTATGTAACTTTCGTTGATAAGCTTTGGCTCAGCGACTCACTAAAAGAATTTCCTGATCACCCTTCTACGCCCTAAATTCTTGAAATTGTTATGTATATTTTTGTGAGCTACTTCTAGTTCGCTGAATGGTGTCGATGATCCACCGATTAGCCCTCGACATCGCCGGCCGGCTTTGATTTCGGAGCATTTATGTTCTGAAACATTCGGCGATCCCGACCTGGCTCGCCAACCAGTTCAGTGAGTTTTCCTGTAACTCTTTTTCTGGAATTTTTCAAACATTTTATACATTATTTTGTAGGAATGGCTAGACCAAAAGTTGCAGGTAGAGACATACTGCCCCGAAAGCAGGCACATGGGATTACAATCAATGAGGAAGCAAATGCTTCCAGGGCAGAGGCTATGAAACTTCCTCCGAAAGGAGGTAAAGATAAGGGAAAGGCACCCATTGAAGTTACACCTGCGGAGGAAAGCTCTGATAGTGAGGGGATCTACTCAACTCACCTCACTACATCCGATAGTGAGAGTTATTCAGATGAGGGCTCTCCGGCTTCTATCTCCGAGCCGGAAGATGACCAGTTGTTACGGGCCAGGAGAGCGGAGCTACCCTCCAAATCGATTAATGATCCATCTAGAATCCCAGTACCTCCTTCTCCCACAACTCCATCTCCTCCTCCAGCATAGACAGTGGTCCCAGAACCACTAGTTCAGGGTCCTCCTCCCCGGTCACTCAACTGACTCAAGGCCGAGGGTTTGAGGACCATATTAGAAGAGAAGAGATTGTCTACCGACGGTGTGGTGGAAAGACATCCAGAGGTGTGGAACACTCTATGGTTCCACAAGTTTGAGGCTTTCACAAAACCTTAAGCCCATACATTCCTACTTGGGTCCGGGAGTTCTATTCGACCTACGGAGAACTGGTGCCGAAGGGGAAGAAGCAGGAAAGTGCCTTTAAACCAGTTTACTTTGTGGTTTTTCAGGGAAAGAAGGTCAAGTGTAGATGCTCTGGTATAAATGTAGTACTTTGGTGCTCTACGAACCTTATTCATGACTACATCGATCTGGTGCAAAAGAAGAATTTGGAGGATCTTAAGGGTTAGCTGGAACCCCCTCATCTCCGATGTTACCCCAAGGCGGATTGAGGCAGGTGCACCTATTAAGAAGAAGGACCTGAACATTGCTGCCAGATAATGGTTTGGGTTCATTAGCAGCACCATTATGCAATCCCAGAATGAGACAATCCTCCGCCACCCGAAGGCAGCTTTTTTTTGTTCCATTATAGCTAGGGAGATATTGAATTTGGGGCTGCTGATCGAGTAAGAGATGTCCATGAAGGGCCAAATAGCGCCAGACCTTACTTCCTTTCCCTGTACTAATTATTGAGCTCTGTAGACAGGCCCATGTTTCGAGAGATGAGAAGATGGATGTGGAGGGAACAACCACCTCTTCTACTAACATCCGGCGTATTGAGGACGAGTACATTCGAGATGAGGCCGACAGGAGAAGGGAAGCACCGGTGGATACATCTCCAGAGGTTGAAGTTGATATGTTGCCGACAGAGGCAATCATGCCCCCTTAGGCCAGTGGGCCTTCAGGTACCTCTGGCCCTTCTGTTTCTGATGCTCCTGGTTCTTCTACTGCACCCCCTCCCACTACTTCTTCTTGTGCTGCTGCTGTATCGAGGCTCCCTATTACCCAGGCCATGCTTTACAAGATGGGCCATCTGGCTCATTCAGCCAATGTGATTACCTCCCGGGTTGAGGCTGCTATGCCTGGGATGATAGAGTGGGTGATAGGTGCTGCCTTGGCCCTAATTAGGGCTGAGATAAGGGATCAAAAGTTGGCACTAGATGCCCTTACAGTTAGGGTCGTGGCTTGTGAGCAGAGTCGAGGTGCTACAGATGAGGTGACGACCTTGAAGGCCGATGTGACTGGGCTGAGGAAGTGTAACACCCCGGAATCTAGTAGGCTAAGCTAGGGCTAAGTGTGTGGGGGTATCAAGCCATGGAAGAGGGCAAGGGACTATAGTACCTTGGAAATTGGTTAAGGAAAACAATTCCTTCTCAAGCAAACTCGGTGAGGGGCAGTGTGGTCGCCCAAATCACTTGGCGATCCGCCAATGCAACCCCATCACCTAGTGGACTGTCTAGGAAGCCCAAGATGCTGGAAAATTGGGCGAGCCAGGTCGGGGCTCGCCGTTCTGGTTGGCGCATCCCCAAGGGGGCTCCCTTATTGCCAAAGTGGTCTGCTCCAGGAAGATGAGCTATTGGAAATTTCGGCGAGCAAAGGGTCCACTTGGCGAGCTTCAACGTGAAAGTCTGCAGAGTTTTAAGTTGGGGTCTTAAATATCATTTCATAGTTTCTTAATGCAATACTACGTTGTTTTTCACTTAACCAAGAAAAGTATATAAGCATTATATTACCTAATTCACCCCAACCTAAGTCATTCTCTCAAGATTAAAAAATAAAACCCAAGAGCTTCCTCTAAAAAATTTCTCTCTCTAGAACTTGAAGAAGAAGAAAGAGTTCAAGCTAGGGCCAAGGTCAAGTCTCCAATCCTCAAGCATTTGTGGGCTTTGTAATGAATATATGATATCTTTTCATCCATGGACTTCTTTCATCCATGGAGTTCCCTAGTTTTTCCCGATTGTGAAGATGATATCCCCAATTTGAGTTAGGGTTTCTTTCAATGTTGTGGGTATTGATGAATGTTGATCCAATTGAGTGGATAGTGATTGTTTATGATTGAATTAGTAGTAAATCATGTTTTTAGGATGAAATTACATGTACCCATGCCTAACCCATATCTAGAAAGATGAAATTGAAGTAAGTGGGTTTTGTGCCTTGAAAGGGGAAATTGAGGATTTAGAGATAATCTTTTGGGATTGATGATATATATATTGTACATTTCTTGAGAGTAGAGCATATAGAAATGAATTGAATTATATAAGAGTATACATGATGACTCATGATTAGTAGTGCTTGAGATGGAGCCTATATGATGATATATGATTAGAATTGCTTAAGAATGAAGCATGTGATTAGAATGTCTTGAGATCGAGGCATATGTGATGATTATGAGAAGTATTTCTTTGAGAGTAAGACTTGTAGTTATGAATGTTGATTGCTAGGGCTTTGAGAGTAAAGCTAATATGATGAATTATGAATGTTAAGGCTTTGAGAGTGAAGCTTATATAATAATGGTAGATTAGTAGATAGAATTGTTGATGAAGGACTTTACCCACTTGACCTACCTTATGTATGTATGAATGTATAAATGTGAAAGGTTTTCTAACATTGAATGATTCTAGGTTAAACGGTTTGCTCACCTAAAAGGAATCAAAGCATGTTTAATTATGATAACTTGAAGTTGTGATATGAGATCCCTTCATGAATAGCTTGACTTGGTAAGACAAGACCATGCATGGTAGCTTGAGTTAGTAGAACTATGGATAGCCTTGGATTGAGCAATAGTACCCTTCGAAAGGTTAGCTTGATCTAGCATGAGAAGATGCTTGCATAATAGCATGACTTGGTAAGGCCAAACCATTTCATTGGTAGCTTGGATTGAGCAATAGTACCCTTCATTGTGTAGCTTGTACTTGCATGAGAGGATGCTTTCCATGATAGCTTGGTCTAGCATAATGAGGTGCTTTCCTTGGTAGCCTTGAATTGGTAAATCGTAACCATTCATGAGTAATGATGTGTCTTGGACAAGTAAATACTACTCTTCCATGATTAGTAAGAATAGCTAATGAGGGAGAAATCCATAATCCAAGTAGCATAATTATGATGAAACAAGATTACTTCAAGGAAGTATTGTAAGTATGTTTTGATATGAGATTACTTGTTATGCTGTTAGATTAGCTTGGATTGTTGCTTGAGTTGCCTTCCTTAATTGGTATGACTATAGGAGGATGACCTATGTATTGAGTAAGTACAAGTTGAGGTTACTTGAGAAGTGTTCCTCTTATGGTAAGATGATTTATGTGCATTGAATATGCTTATGACTTATGTTTTTATTTCTTATGCTTATAGCCTATGTCTTATGTTGACTAATGCTTATGTTAGGCCTATGTTGATGTTTATGCTAGCTATCATATTTAGTACATCTTTGTACTAATGCATACTCTTGCCTACATTCTTATCAAATGTAGGGTCCAGCGATATTGACTTCCATCCCCGTGGCTAGGTTCATAGTAGATCAAGGAGTGAAGATTCGGTGAGTCCTCATAGCATTCGAGGATTTGACCATCATGTTCTTATGTCTTTATTTTTATGTTTAGAACTATTGTATGGGCTGCGTCCCAAGGATATTCATGTTTTAGATGGTTTGAGACAAGTGTATGAGACTTTCGCTCGTTTTATAAAAAACTTTGATGTTATTAAAATGTTTTAAATTTCTGCTCATTTTTATTATCTTATGTTATGAAAGCTAAGTCGCTTATATGAGGCCTCTCGGGGTCTTGTATGCCATGTTACATCTAGGGTGTATCCCTGGGTCGTGACAGGAAGGATGTTAACCAGCTGAAGTCCACTGATTTTAAGATGTTGTTTGGAACGGTGGAGATTCCTGACAAGCCGAGTGTTGATGTTCCGGCTAGTTCTGAGGTTCCTTTGGCTACTACCGGAGATGAGATTAGAGCTGATGACACTGAGGTTATGTCCGAGGTGGAGACAATGAGGAGCAGCTCAGTGTTAGAGATGAGGTTGTCCTTGCTGACTTGGCAGACATAGAGGGAGCCATGGTGGATACAGCTGGGTAGGCCTCGTTGATGGACTTGTGTATGGTGGGCTCAAGTGGAGCCAAGGATGCTGATATGCCAGACACTGATGCCCAGACAGAGGGAGTGACTGATATGCAAACTTCACCCCAGGCCTAGCCTGGCTAGATGACTCTTTGCCTCCCTTTCTGTTATTTTTAGACTATTTTTATTATATCTTTGCATTTGAGGAAAACTGTTATTTTTGTTGGCGGGGTGAGGTATTTCCATACCCACCTCTATTGGGCTGTTTTTGTTTTGTGAATATTTTTGTTTTTGGGTTTTGTGAATGTTGGATCTGATTTTTGGTTTATATATCTATATCTTGGTTTCTGATCTATATTTGTCCATTGTTTTCAATTGCAAATTATTTTGAACCAATTTTAAAAATTTGCCACCTCTTGTTGTATGAATGTTGATGTTCTCTTGCAATTTCGAGTGTCGGTTTTGGTCAATACCGATGAGTTTAATAATGCTCTTGTTTGAATGACATGTGTGTGCAAATCCAATGAGGCAAATTGAGTTGCATAAGTCATATGTGAACTCATAGCATCTTATTGTGACTATGCGACTTGTTGAGTGGAACTCTTGTGATTACTATTGCACGTTTGCGAAAATGGTTAAGTCTTGCATTGATAATTATGTTGGACGCCATGTGTGGTGAGGTTGACTTGTAATGCATGCTTGGTTATACCTAGAACATGGCCCATTGGTCCTATTGGCTAATATGAGTGAATGATAGAGATGATCTTAGGCAATTTGTGAGGAGTGAGCCAATGTTGTCATTATACCTGTAACACCCCTAAATACTAACCAAGAGTCGCATGTCGATACACCATTGCTTAATTACTACATTATGTTTTATTCTCATTTTGGGAACTTGAAATTTTGTGATATTTGCAACTTGCTTAACATAAATTGTGATCGTAATATAAGGGATTGTATTGGGATATTTACGTAATGTTCTAATTAGAATTACCTATAACTTGAAAGGGAGGTGAGTGATATACATACAGGTATATATGTATGCATTTTGGGCAGCCAACTTTTTGTTTGGGAAGCCACCTTTTAGGGACAGCTGTATAAGTGATAAACATCACTTTTGTGACTATATTTTCACACCTCCTCTATTGAAATTCATTTTCCTGAAGTCTAAGAACCTTAGAAATTTATCAAAGCAGATTGTTCTTCAAAATCACAAGAGAAAAACCTGGTCCTTTTGTCTGGAATTCGAGACACACCCTTCCCTTTGGTAAGTGATGAATATATTTTCGAGCTGGGTAGTGTTTAGTATTTTAAGCACATCTCGTTCATTAGAACTTCGTTTATAGTGAACAAATATGATTTGAAAATCTAATTCATATACCTACAACTCTTATGTTTATGTAAAACTCAAATTTAGCTGTTATGGATTCGAAATATGAGACGCAACATAGGACAAGTTCTGTCCAGATTTTGGAATTAGAAATCCTGTATGATCAACTATTAGTGTTTTGATTATATTTTTTTGTAAAAAATGTATTTTTCGGTGATTCATGTTTATTTTCAACCTTAAGTGATGTACCTACATCTTTCATGAAGGATATAAAGTCCAGTTTTGCCGTTTTCCTTTACAAATCTAAGTTGCGACATCAGGTACTAGGCTGGACAGAATTACTGTTTTGGGAGCATAGTCGTATTTGTACAGGCTAAGCTTACTTGTGATTATAATCCTGTTTTACATCAACATTATTGAGCTGCTAGGAGTTAAAGAAGTTATTTAATTTTATTGTTAAGGTTGTATATACTCGTGAACAAGTTGAGGACCTTGATACGTTGGTTGGTCTACAGTTTGAACTCTTGAAGTTGTGTTGGACTGTTTCGATGCTAAAGCACTGAGGTTTGTGTATAAACTTGTACTTGTACTCTTTTTACCTGTTGGTATATCTGAAAGCTTATCTTGGTACCTTGGTTACCTCTTGTCACTTTGCATTGTCGTGTTGGTATCCTTTAAGACATTAAAGACACTTGTGTAACTCGCCCACTTGTACAGATTCTTTGATCACCTGGCACTCTTGTTGGGACCTTGTCCTTCTTATGGCTGTGACTTTGTCACTTTTGGTGTCACGCCCCGAGGCTACCCCCAGGACGCGAACACAAGACCTAGGATCACGAGTGACCCCAAGCTAACACTGATAGCATATCATAAGCATACTTAAGGATTTACTAAACATAGAAATACTGTGCGGAAGCTTAAAACATAACATAAAGGGGAAATGAGGGGGAATACCCATTCTAAATCTGAATATATAAAACTGAGTTCAGTGAAAACTGGAAGATCAAACTCAACTAAAACTGAATCTAACTATGTCTAAATATAAGCCTCTAATTGACTAGAGATGCTGGGACATGCCCCTAGCTAACTCTAGCAAAAATGAAACTAGATCGAGAATGACTGAAGAAAAGACATGAAAATTGTCCTCGAAGAATGAGGACTCACCACTGATACTGTTGAACTGGAGATTGGGAATCGATCTATGCGTGATCTGCATGCTGAGGACCTGAACCTACATCACGAGAAGATGTAGCGCAGAGTATGCATCAGTACTTGAAAGATACTGAGCATGCAGGATAAGATAAAGTTGAATAAAACATATAACTGAATAAAGCAATAAAAGCAATGATATAATCTGAACATGATATATATACTAAAACATATTGAATACTTAGTTAATTGAGTGCATTGACCAAGTATAGACATGCTGAGACTGAATACTGAACTATAACTGATAACCTGGTCAATACACTAGAATCTGGCTGTGGGAGCTACTGTTAACCGACATAAAACCACAAGAGCTATCTGTGGAGTCCGATGTATCGCCCCATCGAGAGGAATCAATTTACCTTGAAAGGGGTATAAAGGGATGACTGGTGTGATCACTAAATATGTTTCCCACAGAGGGGACTTCTCCTACGGGGGCACATAGTTCTGGGACTATGAGGGTGACTGACCCTTAGTCCACTCGGTATTAAGCCTACTCCTAACTGATTATGTAAGTAACACATTATAACTGAATTTATGTAATACTGAATAGCTCAAAATACTGATATGCTAACTGAAAATGCAACATTAATGTACTGATAATGGGACATTCTTAACTGGAGCATGGATAACGGTTTAAACTGACCTAGCAAGTGTAATTCATTAACTAAACGAATATACACAACTAGGGTTCTGAATTTCATACAAAGAACTAAGGAATAATTCCACAAAAATATGATAATCTGATTTGGATTAGTCTAACAGCTGAATCACAAAAATATTCTGAAGTTCTAGAAACTCTAGGTCTAAACATTCTATAGAGAATCAAGAATCTGACTGAATTCTAGGGACCTAATGGGTGAAAGGAGTCCATAGTGAAATCCCACATACCTGGTGACGAAAGTCACGGAGAAATCTTTCGATTTCGGGGCTGGAACTAAAGAAAACTTATTGCGTTCTTGGAGAGGACTTGGTCGAGTCTTTCTCCTTCTTTTTGTTGAACTTGATGAATTTTTTGAGAATGAGTTGACTAGGGTAAGTTCTAATTAAGTTACTAGGCTAAAACTGACTAAAACGACGTAGTTTAGGGGTTAAACGACGTACTTTAGGGGTCCAGCGAATAGGGAAAAGACCAAACGATCCCTGACTTAAAAGCTATCAAGGCCACCAGCAGAGCGGACCGACGATCCATGGACTGACCCACGGTACGTCCTGGTCAACCGTCGTTGGCTTCAGAAACGGGATCTAGGGGTCCCGATCAAAAGACCAGAACCACGGTCCGTGGGTTGACCCTTAGACAATTTTTTCTGGGTTTTCTGGGGAGGGTTGCATGTGGCCATCCACGGACCCCTACCTGTGGTCCGTGGGTGGTGCCCGTCGATGGCACCTGTAACTTCTGATATTTTGAAATTGGTCTTTCTAGCATACGGGGTGTTAAATTATCTGCCCCTTGGGAACATTCGTCCTCGAATGAAGACTAAACTAGCTGAATATGGAGGGACGGAGCTTCAAACCCTACCACTAAATACTGGAAACTGAAATCTGAATGAGCTAAGTTCCAAGAATATGCAAATACGTTGAAAATGCAAGACTAACTGAAGGAACAAAATACTAAGACTAAAATTATGCATGAGTGTCCGAAAGACTGGAGAGGAACTATTACCTAAAGCTGGAATGGAATCGGAAGGAAAGAGATGAGGATACGTGGTCTTCATGGTTTCTTCTGCTTCCCAAGTAGCTCTCTCTACAGACTAACTCCTCCACAAAACCTTCGATGACACGACTTATTTATTTCTCAACCTTCGAACCTGATGATCAAGAATCTCAACTGGTACATCCTCATGAGTGAGACTATCCTTCACAGCCACACTTTCCAATGGTACTATAGATGCTGGATCACCCACACACTTTTTCAACAACGAAATATGAAAGACCAGATGCACTGCTGCTAGTTCTGCTGGCAACTCTAACTCATAATCCACGTCACCAACTATTTTCAAGATCCTGTAAGGGCCTACATATCTAGGACTGAGTTTTCCTTTCTTACCAAATCTCATCACCCCCTTCATAGTTGACACTTTCAGGAAAACCCAATCATCAATTTGGAACTCCATGTCCCTTCTCGTTACCTCTGCATAGGACTTCTGGTGACTCTGGGCTGTCTTAAGTCTATATCTGATGAGCTGAACTTTTTCCATCGCATAATGAACCGAATCTGGCCCTATCAAGGCTGCTTCACCTACTTCAAACCAACCAACTGGAGATCTACATCTATGCCCATATAATTCCTCATAAGGGGCCATCTGAATGTTGGAATGGTAACTATTATTGTAGGCGAACTCTATAAGAGGAAGGTGATCAACCCAACTACCCTTGAAGTCGATCACGCAAGATCTCAACATATCCTCTAAGGTCTGAATAGTACGCTCTGTGTGACCATCCATCTGTGGATGAAATGGTGTGCTATGATTAACCTGAGTACCAAGACCTTTCTGAAATGACTTCCAGAAATTAGAGGTAAGCTGAGGACCTCTATCTGGGATGATAGACAAAGGCACCCCATGCAACCTGACTATCTTATTAATGTAAAGATTGGCGTAGTCCTCTGCCGAATCTGTAGTCTTAACAGCCAAAAAGTTAGTAGACTTAGTAACTCTGTCAACTATCACCCAAATGGAGTCACGCTGTCTGCGAGTACGAGGTAAACCCGTAATGAAGTCCATGTTTATCACTTCCCACTTCCATGTAGGAATGTTAATCTCTTGATTCATACCCCCTGGTTTCTTATAATCTACCTTCACTTGCTGATGATTAGGGCACTTAGCCAAAATCTCTGCTATATCCCTCTTCATGCCATTCCACCAAAAGAATTCCCGTAGATCAAGGTACATCTTAGTGGCGCCTGGATGAATAGAATACCTGGAATTATGGGCTTCTGAAAGAATCTGCTGTCTACACTCACCCACGTTAGGAATACATAAACGACCCTAGTAAAGAAGCACACCATCTCCCCCTTGGTAGAAAACCTCAACTCTCTGCTGATGAACTGCACCCTTCACTTGAAGCAATATAGGATCACTGTCTTGTTTTTCCTTAACCTCCGCTACCATTGAAGATTCTGACCCATTATGAACTGTTACACTACCATATGATATGCTCATAAGGCAAACTCCTAAGCGAGCAAGCCGGTGAACATCTTTCGCTAGTTCTTTCCTTTCTTCCTCAACATGCGCTACACTACCCATATATAGTTTGCTAAGAGCGTCTGCTACTACATTGGCCTTAAAAGGATGGTAAAGAACATTCATATCATAGTCCTTCATGAACTCAAGCCATCTCCTCTGGCGAAGATTCAACTCTTTTAGGGTGAACACGTACTGAAGGCTCTTATGGTCTGTGAACACATCTACGTGAACAACATACAACTAATGTCTCCAAATCTTAAGGGAAAATACTACGACTGCATGCTCGATGTCATGAGTTGGGTAGTTCTTCTCATGCACCTTAAGCTGTCTAAAAGCATAAGCTATAACCTTACCTCGCTGCATCAACACACAACCTAGGCCGACTCTGGATGCATCACAATAGATCACATAACCGTCTGAACCCTCTGGTAGAGTCAAAACTAGAGCTGTAGTCAACCTAGTTTTCAGTTATGAAAAGCTCTTATCACAATCATCTAACCATTGGAACATAACCTTTTTCTGAGTCAACTTAGTCAATGGAGAAGCTATGAATGAAAATACTTCCACGAACCTTCTGTAATAACCCGCTAGACCCAAGAAACTTCTGATATCTGTAAGAGAGGTAGGTCTGGGCCGTTGTTTCACTGCTTCTATTTTATGAGAATCCACTCGGATCCCTTTGCTAGACACTATATGACCAAGGAAAGAAATATATTGCAACCAAAACTCACATTTTCTAAACATAGCGAATAATTGGCGATCTTTGAGAGTCTGCAGGACAACCCTCAAATGAGTTGCATGTTCTTCCTCATTCCTAGATTAAATGAGGATATCATCAATAAAGATGATAACGAACAAGTCCAAATACTGCTTGAACACCCTGTACATCAAATCCATGAAAGCTGCAGGAGCATTGGTTAGTCCAAAGGACATAACTACAAATTCATAATGACCATACCGAGTTCTGAAGGCTATTTTTGGAATGTCACTATCTTTGACTCTGAGCAGATTATAACCGGATCTGAGGTCTATCTTCGAGAAATGACTAGCACCCTGAAGTTGGTCGAACAAGTCATCAATCCTGGGGATAGGGTACTTATTCTTGATTGTGACCTTGTTCAACTGCCGATAGTCAATGCACATCCTTAGAGAACTATCTTTCTTTTTCACGAACAATATTGGTGCACCCCACGGGGAAATACTGGGTCTGATGAAGCCCATATCTAGAAGGTCTTTCAACTGCTCTTTCAATTCCTTAAGCTCACCTTAAGCCATCCTGTAAGGAGGAATAAAAATAGGATGGGTATCTGGAAGGAGATCAATTCCAAAGTCAATTTCCCTTTCGGGAGGAACTCTGAGAAGATCTTCTGGAAACACTTCTGGAAATTCATTTACTAATGTAACTAAATCAAGAGTTGGGGTTTCAGAGCTTGAATCCTTAACCCGAACTAGATGATAGAGATAACCCTTAGAAATCATCTTTCTGGCCTTAAGGTAAGAAATGAATCGACCCATAGGCACTGAGCTACTACCCTTTCATTCTAAGATTGGCTCATCTGGAAACTGAAAATGAACGATCCTAGTTCTACAATCGATTGAGGCATAATAAGAATGCAACCAATATATGCCTAGAATGATATCAAAGTCTATCATTTCTAACTCTACAAGATCTGCTGAGGTGACTTTCTGAGAAACTGTGACAGGGTAATTTCTGTATACCCGTCTACCTATAACTGGGTCACTGACTAGAGTAGAGACTGAGAAGGGTTCGGAGAGAGTTTCTTGAATGACACCGAAGTTTACTACTATATAAGAAGTTACAAAGGAAAGAGTAGCCCTTGGATCTAACAAAGCATAAACATCTAAATGAAAAACTCGCAACGTACCAGTAACCACATCAGGAGAATCTTCCTAATCCCGGTGAGCCTGGAGAGCATATAACCTATTCTGGCGCTGACCGCCACCTGTATCAGATACAGTACCATGCTGAGTCGGGTGACCTGCTGGTGCTGATGAAGTTGTAGACTGAGCCCTACCATTGTTACCTCCTTGACCCTGTTTAGAAGAAGGGCAATCCCTCAATCTGTGATTAGTCTGACTACACCCAAAACATCCATCTTTTCCTACAAGACACTCGCCCGGATGGTTCTTATCACACTTTGGACAAGTTGGGTAGGTTCTAGTAACGGAAACACTTCTCTGGGACTTAGAGCCTGATGCCCTACCTTTCTGATCTTGTTAAGACTTAGAGGATGAAACACTAGCTGATGAAGGTGCTGGAGCTGAAGATTTCTGCTGAAACTGCGAGAGATTTCCACCACCCGATTTCTGCTGAGAATACTCATAGTTTCTTGTCCTAGCCTTTTTGTTATCCTTAGCCTGTTCCCTAAGCTTATCCCACTCAACCTGCCGAGCATGAGTCATGAGCCTAGAGATGTTCATATCTTCCAGCAACATAGCATTTCTACACTCCGTTCTCACCAAGTCAGATACCCCTATTAGGAACTTAATCATCTGAAACCTGGAATCGGCAACCATGTGTGGCGCATACCTGGAGAGTTGGGTGAACTTAAGTCCATACTCTTGGACCGACATAGATCCTTGCCTCAAATTCATGAATTCTTGAGATTTTGCCTCTCTCCAACTCTCTTGGAAAGAACCTATCCAGAAAAGGTCTAGTAAAACACTCCCAAGTCACATGAGCGACATTCTCACCCCTGTTTTCTTTCCATTTTGTAAACCATATGTGAGCCACATCCTTAAGCTGGTAGGAAGCCAACTCTACCCTATCATTTCCTATCACCTGCATCACTCCAAAGATTTTCTTGACCTCATTAATGAAGTTCAGGGGATCCTCACCCACATGCAACCCTAAAAACATAAGTGGGTTCATCCTAACAAAATCACAGACCCTAGATGACGCTTATCCACCACCAACATTTGCAGGAACTGAACCTGCTGATTGTTCTGGTTAGCTACACTCTGGGCCAATAGTTGAATAACATTCTGAAACTCTGCTTTCGAAACTTCCTGATCTGGGGCTGGAGGAGCTGTGTTAGCGTTGCGTGCATTAGCATTACTGGGGTAAGCTCTATGAGAAGGCATGATCTAAAAATGCATAACGATGGATTAGAAAGAAGATCATACCAATGAACGATAAGAATATCAAGAAAGTGAAGTTTTCCTAAAACACTTCGTAGCCTCCCTCTCATAGGTGTGGTGCACTTTACACTTATGAAAGAGACTCTACTTAGTATAGATTTTTAGACATCCTAGGACTCTTCAACCTAGTACTCTGATACCAAGTTCTTCATGCCACCCCCAGGATGCGGACATGGGACCTAGGATCACGAGTGACCTTAAGCTAACCCTGCTGGCACATCATAAGCATACTTAAAGATTTACTGAACATAGAAATACTGTGCGAAAGGTTAAAACATAACATAAAGGGGAAATGAGGGGGAATACCCATTCTAAATCTGAATATATAAAACTGAGTTCAATGACAACTGAAAGATCAAACTCAACTAAAACTGAATCTAACTATGTCTGAATATAAGCCTCTAACGGACTAGAGATGCTGAGATATGCCCAACTAACTCTAGAAAAACTGAAACTAAAATGAGACTCATTGAAGAAAAGACATGTAAATCATCCTCGAAGAATGACGACTCACCACTGATACTGCTGAACTGGAGATCGAGAACCGATATATGCGTGATCTGAATGCTGAGGACCTGAACCTACATCACGAGAAGATGTAGCGTAGAGTATGCATTAGTACTTGAAAGGTACTGAGCATGCAGGATATGATAAAGCTGAATAAAACATATAACTGAACAAAGTAATAAAAGCAATGATATAATCTGAACATGATAGATATACTGAAACATAATGAATACAGAGCTAGTTGAGTGAATTGACCAAGTATAGACATGCTGAGACTGAATACTAAACTATAACTGATAACCTGGTCAATACACTAGAATATGACTGTGGGAGCTACTGTTAACCGACCTAAAACCACGAGAACTATCTGTGGAGTCCGATGTATCACCCCATCGAGAGGACCCAATATACCTTGCTAGGGGTATAAAGGCATGACTGGCGTGATCACTAAATATGTTGCCCACAGAGGGGACTTATCATATGGGGGCACGTAGTTCTGGGACTATGAGGGTGACTGACCCTTAGTCAACTCGGTATTAAGCCTACTCCCAACTGATTATGTAGGTAACACATTATAACTGAATTTCTGTAATACTGAATAGCTCAAAATACTGACATGCTAACTGAAAATGCAACATTAATGTACTGATAATTAGACATTCTTAACGAGAGCATGTATAACGGTTTAATCTGACCTAGCAAGTGTAATTCATGAACTAAACGAATATACACAACTAGGGTCCTGAATTTCATGCAAAGAACTAAGCAATAATTCCACGAAAACATGATAATCTGATTTGGATTAGTCTAACAACTGAATCACAACAATATTCTAAAGTTCTAGAAACCCTAGGTCTAAACATTCTATAGAGAATCAAGAATCTGACTGAATTCTAGGGACCTAATGGGTGAAAGGAACCCACGAATGAAATCCCACATACCTAGTGACGAAATTCATGGAGAAATCTTTTGATTTCGGGGTTGGAACTGAAGAAAACTTATTGTGTTCTTGGAGAGGGCTTGGTCGACTCTTTCTCCTTCTTGTCATTGAACTTGATGAATTTTTGGAGAATGAGTTGACTAGGGTAAGTTCTAATTAAGTTACTAGGCTAAAACTGACTAAAACGACGTAGTTTAGGGTTCCAACGAATAGGGAAAAGACCAAACGACCCCTGACTTAAAAGCTGTCGGGGCCATCGACGGAGCGAACCGACGGTCGATGGACTGACCCACGGTCTATCCTAGTCAACTGTTGTTGTCTTCAGAGATGGGATTTGGGGGTCTCGAATCATGAACCATGACCACGGTCCGTGGTCTGACCTACGGTTTGTGGTCTGACCTACGGTCCGTAGGTCGACCCTTAGACAATTTTTTCTGGGTTTTCTGGGGAAGGTTGTAGGTGGCCATCCACGGACCCCCACCTATGGTCCGTGGGTAACCCTACGGTCTGTGGGTGGTGCTCGTCGGTGGCACCTTCAACTTCTGATTTCTGGAAACTAGTCTTTCTAGCATACGGGGTGTTACAATTGGTATGCCTCTTGATTCGGATCATTTGCCATCTTTACTCTAGATTTTTAGTTCGTCTTAAGTATGGAAGTTGTCCATTTTAAGTATGAACTAGAAAGCAATTTTTAATATGGTTCTTGGTTCTCTTGATTATTGGGCTTTGACCCTTCTTGATGCAGGGCGTCGGTCCTTCTTGATACCTGCTTATTCTTGGTTTGACGACATGATGTATATATTGGGCGAGCCATGTTATTGAATCTCTTGGAAAATGGTGTTATGAGCGTTCTTGACATTTGGATCTTTAAATATCGAACTTGATACTCTTTATATATTGTTTACTTGATTTATTTATTATGTTTCCATTGTGCTGCTCATGACTTGAGAAAGGTAGCTTGGTGAATTTGAAGGCTCCGAACCTATAGTTATTACACCACTAAGCTATATGCTTAGCGATAGTTGTTTCTATCGTAAGGAAAGATCGAGAGGATGCATGAAGCTGGCCATTGGAGATGGAGAATTTGAGAGCCTTAAGGAAGATCACATTTTCATATAGGCATCTATATTTTGTATAAAACTTGGGACTTGTACATGATCTATGTGTTGTAAATTTACATGAAATTTTGAAGGCTAATTTGACCATGTTACCAAGGGTTGTAAAATAAGTATGGCTATATGTTTCGTTCTTTTTGGGGTGTGCTAACCCAAGTCTTGTAATACACTAAATTTACTATTTGTTTTGAATGTTTGTGTGAAGCATGAACATGCTAATTTTTGTACTCGAAAGTTGGTAATATTCTTTTTATATAATTTTTAAGTGTGAGGATAATATATGCATGAAAATCTAGTAAGTTATTTGCTTAGATTATTTTTGAAGGGTTTTTCCGCCATAAGTTAAAATTCTACGCAATTTAAATTAGACATCAAATAAATGTTTAAATGGGCAGGATGCACATCCTTAACTATTTTTTTTCTTTATGAACCTAATCCCTCTACTAGATTTTAATCAATACGCCTTGCGTAAATCTCTTTTAAAGGTCGCAAGTATTATATTAGATTTCTTGTTAAATGATTGTATCCTTCCGAAAGGGTCGCTACAATACCTCTTTGTGACCACCTTGTGAGAGTGTGAACCTAGCTTGACACCATTTGAGCCTATCCTTTTCGTTGGAAGAACCTTGAGAACAAGTAACCCCTTTTCTTTCCCACCTATAATCTTCATGAGCTGTTGTTTGTTATAAATAGCCAACTTAGGCCAAAAGCCTAAGTTCGGGGTGCGGTGAAAGAGGAGGTAAATCAAGAAGTTTGAGAAAATCCCCCCTTTGAAAGATCTTGTTGGA
The DNA here is from genome assembly GCA_029582245.1 of Solanum etuberosum. Classification (NCBI taxonomy): domain Eukaryota; kingdom Viridiplantae; phylum Streptophyta; class Magnoliopsida; order Solanales; family Solanaceae; genus Solanum; species Solanum etuberosum. The sequence continues at coordinate 37,792 of JAJONR010004099.1, forward strand.
AAAGATGGAACCCGTCCATACAAAAAAAAGAGAAGAAAAAGAGAGAAGAAGAAATAAAGAAGAAAATGATTGAAAAAAGAGAAATATTGTTGAAATAAAATGTGTGAAATGAGCAAAAGAAATGGGGTATCTAATAAGTTGTTCTTAAAAGAATGGGGGGGGGGGATTTTTGAGAATTCAAAAAAAGTGTTGTAAGAGAAAGTGAAAGAATGAAATGCTGGCCATGCCTCATGAAGGAAAAATTCACTAAGCCTAAATGATCATGCCATTACCCTCAGCCCCATTACGAGCCTTGAAAGACCTTTGTAATCTTTGATGAGCTTATTATCTCGTTGATTGGAATATACAAGCAAGCCTCTGGGGAAGGATCATGCATGTGTTGGTTTTTGAGAGAGTGAGAGTTGTTTTTGATTCCGAATTCTTAAAGTTGATAAGCTTTGTGTGAGCATGGAATCATTTTTTTTGTGTTAGGGCATTCAAATGCTGTTGTTAAGCTTGAACTTCCATTTGAAGTAAGCATTGTGAACTTGGGTCTATTTGATGATGTTTAGTCACAATTTGAAACTCAGAGTGCACAGTTGAACATTGCATTTGTAGTTTGATCCTCTTGTGTACATGTGTGTTGAGTCTTGAGTAGCACTGTTTGTAGACATCCTTTTTGAACTAATTGATCTTGAGTTTTACTTGAGGACAAGCAAAAGTTTAAGTTTGGGGTGTTGATGAGTCCTAGATTTTGACTCATTTAGGGCTTTGTTTTGATAGTTTATAGTCCTTAAATGCCTAATTTATGCTCCAAACTGATGTTAAAATGTTGATTTATAGCAATGAAGGCAAAAGGAGCACGAAAAAGGACATTACCGAGCGAAAAAGAGCTAAAAAGATGAAAAAGGCTGAAGATAGCAAAATGCTAAGCATCGCCAAAGCCACTTGGCGACTCACCGAGTGGCACTTCAGCTTTCCTAAAGTTCCAGACTACCAGCACTAGGGCGAAGCCAAATTGGAGATGGATTTGGATATTCGGCAGACTGCCGACTGGATTAGTGACACAGTCTGGATCGCCTAAAGTCACAGAAACTTGAGGATTAAAAGCCAAGGAAGACCGGCGATGAGATGGAGCGATTGGCACGTCGCTGACCTGGTCGGCGACGCACTTACCTCACCCAATGGTCCTTGCAGCTGAAATTTGGGAAACTATAAATTGAATTTTTAAAGAGTTCAAAAGAGTCCTTGTTTTTATTATTGAAGTCCAGTTTTGGTTTTCTCCTATTTTTGGATAGTTTTCTTAGTATTTTCCATTGGAGAACAACTTTGAAGGATTTTTCAAGTTGATTCGAAGTGGGTCTTTGATTTTTAGCACTTTGGATCGTTTTAAAGACTTTGATTTCATTACCCAGATCATGGAGAATGTTTTTGGTATTGATTTCTATCTTTTTATGATACTTGGCTAAAACCCTAATTCTTGGAGTGTGATCATGTGATTATTTGTCTAATTAGCTTATGGTTATTGTTGTTTAATGATTTAAATACTATTTTAATGTGGGTCTGATCGATAGCTGAGTATTAATTTATGAATTGTAGTTGCAAATACAATTTTAGCTTAGTGTTTTGGGCTTGCTCGAGAGAGAGGTTCTAAAACCAAGGTTATCGATTGATGATTGTAATGTGTGGGTTGTTATGGGTTCAGCTTGAGAGAGTGAATCTTAACTCACTCCTACCTATCTAGCTCGAGAGAGTAAATAAATTAAGGTTTTGAGATGTTTTGTAGTGCTAAGCTTGTCGAGGTTCGAGAGAACTCGCGTGAACCGTAATAGTTGTTCGAGAGAAAACTATTGCACCTATAGTCTTGCCTACCCACAGTGATTCAGCAATTTATTAATAAACTTCAATTAGCCATATAGTTTAATTAGCCTATTATCGATGCCATCCCTAGAATTCCTTCCTACTTGTCTAATCCCCTATTTTAGTGATTATTTTAGTTGTTAATGGACACCATTAAACCCCCCATCTGACATTCGTTGTCAAACCTTTGACTTAATTTGTCTGATTTCGATAATGTCTACTTCTATAACCGAATAGAATCTCATATCTACTTCCTAATTGAATTTGATACGGTACCCTCCCTGTGGGTTCGACTCCGACCTTTCGTTGGGTTATATACTAGATTATGATCGGCTACACCTAGTATTGGATGAGGTATAGTTGAGCGTTTATCAGAATGCTACGAAAAATAATTAAAAAACAAAGTATGAAAGTGCTCTAACTTTTTGTAGAATGGAAATAAATAACACGTAATATAATGTATATCAATAGGTTTCAATTATCAATATCAAGATAGTTTGGTATCCAATTGTTAACAGAGACAATTAACGTGGGGTTTTAACAAGTAGAGAGGGGATATTAGGAGTATGTGCAATTCAATATTATTTCACTTAATGGGTAATTACTAATTGTTTTAAGTCATTGAATATGAATGGGTAGTATGGATTGTAACTATAACAACCATTTTTTCAATCAGCTATTATGTTTCAAGTAAGTTCTTCCGAACCTCGACAAGCTTAACAATGCACAACAACCCAAATCCTTAATTTAACCCACTTTGTCAAGCTGGGTTGTAAAGAAAAGAGTAAAAACAACTATCAACTATATACTCCACCCTAAACAACTTTCAGAAGCAAGATTAGAGAGCTGAAGCTAGAACTTAATTTGCAAATTCAGTTCATAAATGAAAACATGAGTAAATAACTGAACCCATTTCAAAATAACATTAAATCAATCAATTAACAATACCGACAAGCTATTTTGTGTATTCGACTACATAGTCACACCCCTATGGAAAGGGGGTTTAGCAAGCATAAAAAAGAAAGAAATAGTTACCCAAAAGATGGTCCATCAGAATGTAACAATCTTCAATGCTCAATGCCAGAAATAAGACTAAAAACCCTAAAACCTCAATGTCTAAGCTCAAAACCCTCTCCAAGAATATTCAGTATTGTAAAAAATATGTAAAATGTGTCAAAAGTCTCTGTAAGTATCTTTTCTCTCTCTTTAAAAACAAATTATATATTTCCAAGAACATCCCTAAATTTCATTGTGCAACCGTATCGATGAGATTAGTCTTGATTGCCGAATGACTCGGCGATCCACCGATGAGCAAGCTTCATTGCCAATTAACTGCTTGAGCTTTTTAATTCTTCACTTCTCTGTTGGTGAACCTGATGGATGTGGCTGAATGACTTCAGCGACTCACTGTTTAGACCTTTTCTCGCCTGTTGAACTTGACTTCCTTCTCCAGTTGCATTGTTCATTTTGGCGATCTGAGTCGAGCTCGCCGAATAAATTCGTCAATGCGCCGTTTTCCACTTGAGTTCACCGAGTTGGCTCAGTTCATGAGCCAAACATGTAGGATCTTTTGGCAAGCTAGATTCTTACTCGGTGAATCGCCGAGTGACTTTTGTGAGCTCCAGCCTTACTTTTCTTCAACTTTTCCAACTTTTTTGCTTCTTTTCACAATGTAATGTCCTTGCCTTTTTCTTAAGGGTTCATGGCTGCACATAAACAATTTAATATCATTTATGAACACAAAATAGAATTGAGGATACTAATTCATTATATAACAAGCTCTTAGTGAGTCAAAATTCCAAACTCATTAATCCCCAAGAGCATATTCCCAATTTTTCTGATGTTTGTGGCCCAATCACTTTCACGAACATCACCTAAGAATCTATCTGATAGAGGATTTTTTCCCTTTTCTCTTATGGAGGAGGCATTGAAATAGTTGGCTGAACTTCCAAGGGGCTCGATCACTATTGGGAGGAGTTGACTAAGGTGTTCTTTGAGAGATTCTTTCGTATTTTGAAGATGGTGAGGCATGAGGACAACATCAAAAATTTTATGAGGATTGAAGGCAAACCTATCAATGAAACATGCTAATGTTCCAAAAGTGGGTACTACAACCCCAATCATGAGCTACCAGATAAAGTGTTGTTGTAATATTTATATCATAGTCTTAATACTTTAAATAAGGGGATAGCTGATCAACTTATTAGATGAGGAATCATGAGACAATCATTTGAAATTTCTTCAACATTGCTTGAGGAAATGGAAAAAATCAACTGTGAATAGCACACAAGGGAAGCCAAGTGTCTCCCCTCAATCTTGGTTTGAAAAAACGACAAGTAAAAAAGAGCATGAAGGTGACAATGATTTATATGTGGCTCTTCATAATCGACCTTGTAACACATCAGATTTGAAAAGACAAGAAAATTTAGTTTTTAGAAAAATCTTGTGCCTTTCCGACAGAGGCCATTCAAGACTCGTGGAATGACCCATGGACCGTAGGTGGAGGCCGTGGTTGGCCAGATAATATTTTTCAACAATGTTAAGTTTTCTATATTTTTAAACAGTTCACCAGGATGGACGGTTGTTCAATACATGAACCGTAAATAGGTTTCGAAGGTGAGTCCCAGACTTAAAAAGATTTTGAGGTCGAAAGTTGAGGACCACGGTTGGGACCCATGGCCCGTCGATTGGACCGTGGGTGGGTCCCGTCGTTTGAGGTCCATAAATATTGGTTTCATAACCAATCGACGGAGGGACATGATGGTCCGTAGGTAGACCCACGGATAATAGGTCTCTACTATCGATGGGTTCAACAGTTATTTTCTTAAGGGCTTTTGGATCTTTTTCTAATTATTCTAGCCTAATACTATGTAGTTTTACCCTTCACCAAAACCCTTATAAAAGTGTTTTAACCCTTACATTTCTCAATTAAAAATAATTCTCTCAAATATACAAAAGAAGAACAACTCTACTTCTCAAATATTTCTCTCTCTAGAAGGCTTGAAGAAGAAGGGTTCAACCTAGGGTTTCAAGTCAAGTCTCATTTTCCTCCATTTAAGTTAAGAAATTGGCATAGAGGTATGATAGTTTTCATCCATCGATTCCTTCCATTCATGGAGTTCCCAACTTCTCTAATTTTCAAAGATAGAAATACCCAATTGAGTTAGGGATTTTCTTCTATGATATGGGTTCTCTTGATTATTGATTTAATTAATTGATTTATGATCTTTTACGAATGAATTGAGTTAATCTAATGTTTTTATGATGATCCCCCATGAACCCATGAAATTCCCATGTTTTTCCAAGTTTTGAGTATATGATGTGGGTTTTTAGTTATGAAAGAAGATTTTTATGATATTAAGCATGTTTTCATGAAATTTATGCAAAGTTCTAAGGATACTTTGAGAGTGAAGTATCAATGTTGTTGTTGTGTTTAATTGTTGTGAAAGGTTTTTCCATAGAAAGGATTCTAATGTTGAAAGGTCTTCTCACCTAAATTGAATCAAAGATTTAAGGAGAAATTCTAAAGAAACCTAGCTTGGATTGGTTACTGAATGTTACCTTTCCATGGATGACATATTACCTAGCTTGGATTAGAAAGATGACGTGCATTTCCATGGATAATAATAACAAGTTAAAAAAATGACTATTTTGTGGGATTTACGCTTAACACCGAGAGGATATTGAGATGGGAGCTCTCCAGTTAGTAAAGGTTGGGTTCCTAGAAGCAATCTCTTTATCCCATACCTATGTGTCCCCATAGAATTATTGTCTTAGATAGACATTAGCTAGTGGATCCACAAAAGGTGGAAGTTCACGGTCTAACCTTGGCAAGTAGGACACCCCTTTTCGGTGTGGGGTAGACCCCAGATTCCGTGTTGATAGCTCACATGGTCTTATATGTCGGTTAAAGGTAAATCTCCCAAAATATTGAACTAAGGTTACTTTACAAGTATCTCATGAACCTCTTAAATATGTTAGCTTGTATTGACCATGTTTTATGACTCAAGTCTTCTAACCCTTTTTATATCATGTTTTATCTTGGTAATTGCATGTCATGAAAATGTACCCCTTTAGCATGATTTATATTTTTTATGCATGGCTATCATACTTGGTACATTTTTGTACGAACGCATACTCATGCCTATATTTCCCCAAATGTAGGGTCCGGCAGTCAGGGTTCCTAGTTTCGTGGGTAGAGTTCTTTGAGGAGATTTCAAGCTTTGGGTGAGTCCTAATGCTTCAAGGACCGGACTTTCATTATTTTCAGTTTTTCATTACTTTTAGTTTTGAAACATGATGTATGGGCTAGGTCCAAATTCATTCTTATGTACTAGATGGTTGTGATTCCGCTTTGCTTTATAAAACTTTGATATCTTGCAATTGTCTTTTAATTCTTTGCTAAGTGTCTTATATGGGGCGTCTCACGGTCCTATACACCATGTTACGTCTATGGGGTAACCTTGGGTAGTGACAAATTTGGTAATAAGAGCACAAGGTTTAGAAAGGTCCTAGGAAGTCTAATAATCCACGTCGAGTAGATTCTTGTTTATGAGTGTGAAGCATGTCACATTTATGAATGAGAGGCTACAATATGTTTAGGAAACTCCACTTCTTTCACTACTCTAAAGTAGTGCGATAGAGTGTAACTCTATAAAGTCTCTCTCCTAATCCTTATCCGATGCTCTATAGGATATGACTACTCGAAGAGCATATGCTAGAAGGAATGCGAGAGAGAATGTGGAACGAGAAGCTCCTCCTCAATCTCCTCTGGTTCCGACCGATCCTTTGGCCGAACAAGTGACTAATGCGGAGTTTAGGGCTTCTTTTCAAGTATTGTACCAAGCCATGATGGCCCAACGCAATAGGGAGGTTGCGAGACCCGTGAACCTAAATATTGGTATGACGACATCTAGAGTGGGGCAATTCACTTGAATGAATCCTCCAGATTTCTATGGTTCGAAGGTTGAGGAAGATCCTCAAGAGTTCATTGATGAGGTTTGCAAGGTATGGTTGATTATGGGAGTGACATCGGTGGAAAAGGTGGAATTGGCTGCTTATCAACTTAAGGGTGTTGCTCAAATTTGGTTCAACCAATGGAAGGAGAGGATACCGGAAGATGCAGGTCCTCTTGATTGGGAAAAGCGTAACACTTCGGATTCGTGAAAGGGCAAAGTAGCAGTTTTCAGAAGTTGCAGGTGCCATTCAACGGAGGCCAACCACGGCCCGTGAATGAGACCACGGACCGTAGGTGTTGTTTGTGGATTGTCACCCAAAAACTGCTCTGAAGTCAAGAACCACGGCCTGGAGCAATGGACCGTTGTTGGATCCACGGTCCGTGGTTGAGAGTCTGTAGTTCCTGACCTCAAATTGTGCTACTGAAACAAACGATGGTCGTGCAAGACGAACCGTCGGTCAAATCACGGTCCGTCAGTTGAGGCTCGTCAATGGTAGGTCGACAGTTATTTTAAGGGTAGTTGGGTCTTTTCCTAATTATTGTATCCCTATACTACATTGTTTTAACATTCACCAAAACTCCTATATAAGTGATTTTAACCCCAAATTCTAACCATTCAAGTCATTCTCCTAAAATTTCAAAAGAAGATCAAGTTCTTCCTCTCCCAAGGATAATTCTCTCTCTAGAAGTTTGAAGGAGAAGATTCAAGCTAGGGTTCAAGGTCAAGTCTCTATTCTTCAATTGCCTTTGGGCTTTGATAGCAACGTATGATAACTTTCCATCCATGAAATACTTGCATCCATGGAGCCCCCAAGTTCTCCAAATTGAAATGTAGAAATTCCTCAATTTGAGTTAGGGTTTACTTTTAAGTTATGGGTTCTTATTAATGTTGATTCAATAGATTGAATTATAATTGATTATTCATGAATTGAGAGGATTTTATTCTTTTATGATGAAATACCATGTACCCATGTTTCTAAAAAGAAATTGATTTAAAATGGATTTTACTCTATGAAAGGAGAATTTATGGATTTATGTGTATTCTTATAGGATAAATAAGATACAATAAGAATTTCTTGGATATTGAAGCATATGTGATGATTTATGATAAGAATGGCTTTGAGAGGGAAGCATATGTTATTAGTTGTTCATTATTGATGTGATTGTTTTGGAAGGTATTTTCCCATATAATTTCTTATGCATGAATGTGAATTACTCTCTCACATTGAATGATTCATGGTTGAAAGGATTTCTCACCTAAAGTGAATCTAAGCTAAGGAGTTATGAAAATGATGAGGCTAGAGGCGATTACCTATGACCTCTAAGAACAAGACAAGAGGCTATTACCCATGTCATATGATAGAAAGACAAGAGGCGAATACCCAAGTCACATGATGTATGGAAAAGAGGTGATTACCCATGATCCTATGAGAGAGGACGAGAGGTGATTATCCATGATCCCAAAGTGAAAGGATAAGAGGCGATTACCCGTGATCCTTTATAAGAAGGAAAAAGGTGATTCCCCATGTCCTTAAAATATAACCTATGATATGTTATGATAGGGTATGAGCTTGGAGTTTTGCTTGAGTTTACCTTCCAAGATGAGTAACACTAGAGGCGGTTACCCATGTCTTGACTAAGGATGAATTAAGGTTACTTAAAGAAGTACTCCTTACATGTTGAGAAGATCTATTATGTTCATTGATTATGCTTTATGACTTATGTTGTATAACTCTTATGTTATGTTTATGCATGCTATCATATTTAGTACATTTTTGTACTAACACATACTTTTGCTGACATATATTATCCAAATATAGGGTCTGGCATTCTCGAATCTCACCTCCGTGGCTAGGATCTAAAGTAGAGGAAGAGTTGAAGATTGGTGAGTCCTCATTCATCTGAGGATTTGACCACTACTTTTCTTCGGTTCTTTTCATTTGAGTTTTGAACATTGATATATTGGCTACGTCCCGAGATTTTATTGTATTAGATGGTGTTTGAGACAAGTGTTTTAGAATTCCATTTTTCTTTTAAAACTTTGGTTATGTTGTAGTAATGTTTTAAATTTCATTGATTTCTATTATCTTGACTATGAAAGCTAAGTGGCTTGTATGAGGCCTCTCGGGGTCTTTTACACCATGTTACATCTAGGAGGTACCCCTGGGTTGTGACACACTTGGTAATCAGAGCACAAGTCTTAGAAAGGTTCTAGAATGTCTCAAAACCACGTCAAGTAGAGTCTTGTTCATAAGTGTTAAGCGCGTGATATTTATGAATGAGAGGCTAAAAGATGTTTAGGAAACTTCACTTCTTTCTTCACTCTAAGTCATGCGATAGAGTTTGACACTACAATATTTCCCACCTAATCCTTACCCGATGGTCTAGTGGATATGACTACTCGAAGGGCTTATGCTAGAAGGAATGAAGGATAGGATGTTGGTCAAGAGCTTCCTCCTCAAGCTCCACACATCCCGGCCGACCCTTTGGCCGATAAAGTAACCAATGCGGAGTTTAGGACCGCTTTTCAAGCTTTGACTCAAGCCGTGACGGCCCAAGCCAACAGGGAACTAGCTCCCGTGAACCCAAATGTGGGAACGATGACATCTAGAGTCAGGGATTTAACTAGGATGAATCCTCCGAAAATCTATGGTTTTAAGGTTGAGGAAAATCATCAACAGCTCATTGATGAGGTTTACAAGGTGTTTGCTATTATGGGAGTGACACCGGTGAGAAAGGCGGAATTAGCCGCTTATAAACTTAAGGGTGTGTAACACCCCGAAAATTGGTAGGCTAAACTAGAGCTTGACATTAGGGTTAGAGTCATGGATGTAACTCCCCGTACCAGAAATAGGAAAGTGTAGCAGTTTTCCAGAACCTCCAGGTGCCACCAACGAGGGAAATCTATGGGCCGTGGTTGGACCCATGCCAGGTGGGTGAGCCCGTAGGTGAGTACCCTGGAGACTGCCTGAGGCAGTGACCCACGAGACCAGGACCAACACCACGTGGATAGGTCCACAGTCAGTGGTAGTGAGTCGTAGGTCGATAACCTGAAAATCAAGTCCCAGAACACCATCCACGGTTCACCAGGACGGATCGTTGGTCCATCCACGGTCCGCCGGTCCATCCATGATCCGTCGGTCCATCCATGGTCCGTCGGTCCATCCACGGTCCGTCGGTGAGATATCGTGGGTGGGGTCTGTGGGACGGTTAAGTGAGGACTTAAGGGTCTTTTCCAGTTTTAAATTAATATTAAGTAATGTAGTTTTAGCCTAATTTAGACCACCTATATAAGGATTATATACCCCTAAATTAAGTCATTCAACTCATTATTCTTAAAACCCAAATCAATTCCCAAAACTTTATCCTCACCAAATTTCTCTCTCTAGAACTAGAAGAAGAACAATAAGAAAGTTGGAGCTAGGGTTCAAGGAGGAAATTTCTTCACATCAAATTCATTGGGATTCATTAATAAGGTATGGTAGTCCTTCATCCATGGATAGATTTCATCCGTGGAGTCCCTTTAAAACCCCAATTTCAAATATAGAAATCTCCAAAAGCTAGGGCTTGATTCCAATGTCATGAATTCCTTTAAAAATCGATTCTAATGATTGAATTATGTTATATTATGTGTGAATTGATGATTCCTTATGGTTTTTATGTTGTAATCCCCAAGAACCCATGAAATTCATATATTTCCCAAGAAGGTTATGTGATTATGCTTGTAGTGATTGGGTTACTTGAACTATGATGATATCCATGTCTAATGTAGCGAATTCTAGATGTGTTGATTGATCTGAGGTTTGATCCTTGAAAGGGAAAAATATGATATTATGCATGTTTTATAAAGTCTTTGTATATGTTGTAAGAACACTTTGAGAGTGAAGTGTCTATGATTATGATATAGTTGTTGTGTTGTTGAAAGGGTATTCTCATATACACAGTTATGCATGAATACGATATGATGTGAAATGTTTTCTCACAATATGAAGATTCTAAGGTTGAAAGGCTTTATCACCTATTGAATCTCTATGTAGACATGGTTGGTGAAATGTTATTCTCATGCATGATCTAATGAGCTATCTTAATGAATCAAGTTATGAATTAATATGTACTCCGTGGGAATTAATGCTTAGCACTGAGTGGATATTTAATATGAGATGGAGCCTTTTACACTAGTTGAGTCCGGCTTCCAGAAGTATGTCTCATGAGATGGAGACCTTTTACACTAGTTGAGTCAAGGTTTCTATAAGCAATCTTCTTGTCCCATAAACTACGTGCCCCCGTAGCATATTTAGCTAGTGGATCCACCTAAGCTAAGAGTATGGTTCTACCTTAGGCAGGTAGGACACCGATTTTTAGTGTGGGTAACTCCGGGGGATCATGTATAGCTCACATGGTCTCATGTCGGTTAAGGCTTATTCCCACAACAATAAGAACAAGAAAATGAATTATGAACTATGGTTACTCAAGAAGCTTTTATATGAGTTTTCAAGTTCTTAAAGGTGTTAATATGAATGATGGCCTAAGGAGGTTTACTTAGCATGGGTAGGATTTATGGGGTTTTATCCATGCATTGCACAAGTATGCTTTGAGGTTATTTATGAAGTGTTTCTCTTATGTTATGATGATCTATGTATTGACTATGTTTATGACTTATGCTTTTCCACTATCCGTATGATGATGTTTAAACTTGGTAAATTGCATGCTTTCAAATAAACTGTCCCTTTTTGCATGTCTTCAATATTTTTATGCATGGCTATCATACTTAGTGCATTTTTGTACGAACGCCTACTTTGCCTACATTTCCCCCAAGTGTAGGGTCTAGTTCTCGAGGTGATTATTCTAGTGGCTAGAGCTTGGACTTGAGTATCTTCCGAGCTTGTTGGTGAGTCCTCCTGGTTTGAGGATGACTTTTTCCTATGTTGTAGTTCCTTTGATGTACTTTCCCTTTTGGACATGTTGTATGGACTAGGCCCTATTTCATTCAAAGATTGTAATAGATGGCTATATTGAGACTTAGTGTGTAGAGTTCCACTTTCGTTTATGATAATTTTAGACTTGAATTGTGTTTTTACTCTTATTGTTCTATTTCTTCTGTTATGAGGACTAAGTGGCTTGTATGGAGTCCTTCGGGGTTCTATACGCCATGTTACATCTAGGGGGTACCATTGGGTTGTGACAAACTAGGTATCAGAGCACAAGGTTTAGAATGATCCTAGGATGATGTCTCATAAGCCACGTCTAGTAGAGTCTTGTTCATATGTGTGAAGCGTGCCATATTTATGAATGAGAGGCTACAAGATGATTAGGAAACTTCACTTTTTCATTACTCTAAGTCGTGCCATAGAGTTTAACTTTATAAGATCTCTCTCCTAATCCTTGCCCTATGTTCTTCTGGATATAAATACTAGAGCGGCTAATGCTAGAAGGATGGAGGGTGACAATGTGGAACAAGGAGCTCCTCCTCAAGCTCATCAAGCTGCGGTTGATCCTTTGGTCGAGAATGTTACTCATGCGGAGTTCAGGGCAACTCTTCAAGTGTTGGCTCAAGCCATGACGACTCAAGCCAATAGAGAGGTTGTAGCTCCCGTCCACCCTAATGTGAATTCGACGACTTCAAGAGTGAGAGATTTTACAAGAATGAATCCCCTGAGAATTTCATGTCTCCAAAGTTAAAGAGGATCCTCCAAGGTTTATCGACGAGGTCTCTAAGGTACTTGCTATTATGGGGGTGACTTCGGAAGAGAAGGCGGAGTTAGCTGCTTACCAATTGAAAGATGTTGCTCAAGTGTGGTATGATCAATGGAAGGGAGAGAGACCGGTATGAGCTGGTCCCGTAGAGTGGGAATTTTTTAAATTGGGATTTCTTGATAGGTTCTTTCCCCTAGAGTTTAGGGAATAAAAGGTTAAGTAGTTTATTAACCTTCGTCAAGGCAGTATGAGTGTGAAGGAGTATGCTTCAACTATGGTGGCGGATTCGAGGGCTAAGATGAGTAGGTTTTTGTCGGGTGTGTCCGACATGGTAGAAAAAGAATGTTGTACGGCAATGCTTCTCCATGATATTTACATCTCACGTCTCATGGTGTACACCCAACAAATTGAGGAATCAAAATTCAAGGAAAAGAATAGGGAGGTGAAAAGAGCTAGGACCGGTGATGGGAACTTTTCCAATGCTAGATCTGATGGACAAGGTCAACCAAGGTTTAGACAAAGGTTTTCAAACCAAGGTACCTCTAGTGCTCCCCCAAGGGTAAACAAAGATAGGGTATCCAACCCTAAACCTCAAAGAGGTAATGGTGGTGGCTCTTATGTAACTACGCCTATTTGTGCAAAGTGTGGGAGGAAACATGATGGTAAGTGCCTAGTCGGCATGGATGGTTGCTTTGGTTGTGGAAAGAGTGGTCACAAACTCCAATGCTCCCAAGAAAAACCGCTTCTATGCTCTCCAAACCCCAGGTGACCAAGAGACCTCCCCAGATGTAGTGACCAGTATGTTAAAAGTCTTTCTAATTGATGTGTATACCTTGTTGGATCCCGGTGCTACTTTATCTTTTGTGACGCCTTATGTGGCTATGAGGTTTGATGTTCCTCCGAAAGTGTTATTAGAACCTTTTTTTGTCTCTACTCCTGTTGGTGATTCTGTGGTGGCTAAGAGGGTTTATAGAAGATGTCTCGTTTTCTTATCCCATAGAGTTACTCTTGTTAACTTGGTAGAGCTTGACATGTTAGACTATGATGTGATTCTTTGTATGGATTGTTTGCATGCATGTTATGCCTCTATTGATTTTAGAACTCGGGTGGTTAGATTCCGATTTCCGAATGAGACTATCTTAGAGTGGAAAGGGGCAATTCTATGCCTAGAGGTCAATTTGTGTCCTACCTTAAAGCTAGAAAGATGATCTCAAAATGTTGCTTTTACCATGTTGTTAGGGTGAGGGATGTAGATTTTGAAACCCCTTCTCTTGAGTCGGTTCCCGTGGTTAATGAGTTCCCGGAAGTTTTTGTAACACCCCATAGTATAGTAGGCCAACTAGGGCTAAGAGTGAGGACAACAAGAGCCTAGGCAAAGGGGCAAGAGCCAAGGCAAAGGGACAAGGCCTAAGCCAAGGGCCAAGGCAGCCCCATACTTGCCAAGCACTGCCCCACCTCACGACCACTACCACGGCTCGTGGTGACCACCATGGCTGGTGGAGGGGCTCGTGGAGGTTAAGGCAGTAGGTACCTTGAGCTACCCAACAATGGCTCACCTTCACGAGCCACTTCACGACCAGTGGTGAAGACCACGACTCGTGGAAAGGCTCGTGAAGATGCCTTAGAGTTTTGGAGGCCAAGACACCTTAGCCTAGCCACTTCCCAAGGACCACGGGTAGGACCACGGCTCGTGGAGCTTGTCGTGGTGCCTGGCACATGGCTGCCTAGTGAAGTCTAAATTGGTAAATTCCTAATTAAGTGAGTATTAAATGAGGTCGTTTTGTATGGACTTAGTACACCTATATAAGCTATTTTAACCCTTTAACCACCCCAATTAAGTCATTATTTCCAAAACCCCAAATGATCCCAAAGTTCTTCCTCTAAAAAATTCTCTCTCTAGAAAACTCAAGAAGAAGAAGAAGAATTAGAAGAAGAACGGTCATGCTAGGTCAAAATTCCTCCAATCTTCCAAGCTTTGTGAGGGCTTTGTATCCAATGTATGGTAGCTTATTCATCCATGAATTCTTCCATCCATGGAGCCCTCTAGAATTCCCCAATTTGATGAAGAATTCCCCAATTCAAGTTAGGGTTTCTTCAATATTGTGGGTTATGATGTATGTTGATCCGATTGAGTGGATATTAATTGTTTATGATCGAATTAGTAGTGAATCATGTTATTATGATGAAATTACATGTTTTCCATGTCTAACCCTAGTCTAATTGATGAAATTGAAGTAAGTGGGTTTTATGCCTTGAAAGGGGAATTTGAGGATTTAGAGAGAATCTTCTAAGATTGATGATATGTATCGTAGATTGATTGAGATTAGGGCTTTTATATATGAACTGAATGAGGTTAAAGTATACATGATGATCTATGATTAGTATTGATTAGGATTGGGTCTGTATGATGAATTATGACTTGAATTGCTTAAGAGTAAAGCATGTATGAGAAATTATGAGTGGACTTGTCTCAAGAACTAGGCATGTATGATGTTTATAAGATGTAATACTTTGAGGGCAAAGAATTAATGATGACTTATCATTATTAGGGCTTTTAGAGTAAGGCTTGTAAGATGAACTTTGTATGTTAAGGATTTGAGAGTAAAGCTAAGATGCCTGTTGATTTGAATATGGTATAATTGTGCAAGGAATTTACACACATGACCTAGATTATGAGTGTATGAGATTATGCATGTTCTTATAGAATCTATGTAAATGTTATGAGTACACTTTGAGAGTGAAGTGTTAATGAGTAGGTTGCTGTTGTGGGATAATGGAAAGGTTTTCTCACATAATGAAGGTTCTAAGGTTGAAAGGCTTTCCTCACCTAATTAAATCTAAGAGTAAAGTGATCATGGATGGTGATAGTTGCTCATGCATGGTCTAAAAGAGTTATTCTAATGAATTAACTTGGATTTAGTGTCAAGGACATCTTTCCATGATACTTGAGTTAAGTAAGACTTAATAAGTTATCTTCTGGGATTTATGCTTAGCACCAAGTGGATATTGAAATGAGATGGAGGTTCACACCTAGTTGAGTCTGACTTCCAAAATGGGAAATCTCACCTAGTAGAGTCCGGGTTTCCCAAAGTATGTCTCATGAGATGGAAGCCTTCACCTAGAAAAGTCCAGGTTTCTAGTAGCAATATCTGTATCCCATAACTACATGCCCCGCAAGATGGTTAACTAGTGGATCCAACTAAGCTAACAAACCGGTTCTACCTTAGGTAAGTAGACCAACCCTTGACGATGTGGGTAACATCAAAAGTGATCATGTGATAGCTCATATGGTCTCATGTTGGTTAAGGCTATATTCTAACTAGAACAAGATTAATTATGAACTAAGACATGCTTGAAGAAGCATCTCCTAGAGTTCAAACCTAATGAACTAAGACTTGCTTGAAGAAGCATCTCATAGAGTTCAAGATTAATAATGTACTAAGACATGCTTGAGAAAGCATCTCCAAGTATTCAAATAAAATGAAGTAAAGACATGCTTAAAGAAGCATCTCATAGTGTTCAAGGGTAACAAGATAAATGATTAACTAAGATATGCTTAAGGAAGTATCTCGTAGTGTTAAGAGTATTTAAAGATGATGTTGGCTTGCATCAAAAGTGATGAATATAAATGAAGGCCTACAGTGACTTGCTTAGCATACGTGGGATTATGGGGTCTTATCCATGCATTGCACAAGCTTTCCTTGAGGCAACTTATGAAGTGTTTCTCTTATATGTTGTATGCTTATCTTGGATTGTTGCTATAGTTTCCTTCCTTGATATGTTTGACTAAAGGTGAATGTTCCCTTGTCTATGATAAATAAGCTAAGGATGGGATCAAAGATGGTAAGTGTGTATGATGGCCTAAGGTGGTACTTAGTATGGGTGAGATTATGCGGTCTTATCCATGTATTGCACAAGTATGACTTGAAGATACTTATGAAGTGTTCCTCTTATGATATGAAGGACTAAGGGTTGACTACTGCTTATATTATGCTTATGTTGGAGATTATGCCTATGACTATGTTGTTGTCTCTTATGCTTATAGTTTATGTTTTATAAAGTGATTATGATTATGGCATATATCTTATGTTGTCTAACCCTTATGTTATGCTCTTATGGTGTTATGCTAGCTATCATATTTAGTAAATTATTGTACTGACGCATACTCTTGCCTACATTCTTATCAAATGTAGGGTCCGGCGATATTGAGTTCCATTCTCGTGGCTAGGTTGCTAGTAGAACAAGGAGTTGAAGACTTGGTGAGTCCTCATAGCATCGAGGATGTGACCACCTTTCCTTTATGTCTTTATTTTATGTTTTAGACTTTTGTATGGGCTGCGTCCCAAAGATTTATTCAAGTTGTATTAGATGGTTTGAGATAAAGTGTTATAGACTTCTGCTTGCTTTTATAAAAGACTTCGATTGTATGGAAAAAGTTTTAAAATTTTTGCATCATTTCTATTGCTTTATGTTATGATATGCTAAGTGGCTTGTATGAGGCCTCTTGAGGTCTTGTACGCCATGTTACATCTAGGGAGTACCCCTGGGTCGTGAAAGTTTTCCCCGCTGATTATCTCGGTATTCCTCCCAAGAGGGAAATAGATTTTGGTATTGACCTTCTTCCGAATACGCAACCTATCTCTATTCCTCCTTAAAGAATGGCCCCGGCCGAGTTAAATGATTTGAAAGAGAAACTAAAGGATTTGTTAGATAAGGGTTTTCATTCGACAAAGTATCTCTTCATAGGGCGCTCCAGTGTTATTTGTTAGAAAGAAAGATGGGTCTCTTCGAACGTGCATTGATTATCGTCAATTGAATAAAGTGACCATTAAGAACAAATATCCTCTTCCAAGAATTGATGATTTATTTGACCAACTTCAAGGGGGTAGTTATTTCTCCAAGATTGATCTTTGTTCGGGTTATCACCAATTTAGGGTGATAGGGGTTGATATTCCTGAGATGGCTTTCTGAACTCGGTCTGGTCATTATGAATTTCTAGTGATGTCGTTTGGTCTAACAAATGCTCTGGCGGCGTTTATGGACTTGATGAATAGAGTGTTTAGGCAATACCTAGACATATTTGTGATTGTATTTATCGATGATATTTTCATCTATTCAAGGAGTGAGAATGAACATTTTTACCATTTGAGAATTGTGTTGCAGGTTCTTAAGGACCAAAACCTTTTTGCAAAGTTTAGCAAGTGTGAATTTTGGCTAAGGTCCGTAGCATTCCTTGGTTATTTTGTGTCAAGCAAGGGGATTGAGGTAGATCCTAAGAAGACAGATGCGGTCAAGAGTTGGCCTAGACCTCTAACTCCTTTCGACATCAGAAGTTTTTGGGTTTGGCGGTTACTATATAAGGTTTGTTGAGGGATTTTGTTCCGTTGCTTCTCCTTTGACGACATTGACTCAAAAGAAGGCTAAGTTTGTGTGGTCGGAAGCTTGTGAGAAAAGTTTCCAAGATTTGAAAGATAGACTTACTTCCGCTCCGGTGTTGCCTTACCGGAAGGTACAGATGGTTTTGTGGTGTATTGTGATGCCTCTAGAGTTGGGTTGGGATTTGTGCTTATGAAAAATGGTAAGGTGATTGCCTATGCTTCAAGGTAATTTAGAAGAAGAAGAAGAAGAAGGAAGTTGGAGCTAGGGTTCAAGGAGCAAGGTTCTTCACATCAAATTCATTGGGATTCATCGATAAGGTATGGTAGTCCTTCATCCATGGATAGCTTTCATCCATGGAGTCCCTTCAAAACCTCAATTTCAAAGATAGAAATCCCTAAAAGCTAGTGTTTGATTCCAAAGTCATGAATTCCTTTAAAAATCTATTCTAATGATTGAATTATGTTATATTATGTGTTAATTTATGATTCCTTATGGTTTTCATGTTGTAATCCCCAAGAACCCATGAAATCCATATATTTCTCAATTATGATCTTTCGATGTGGGTTTGTTGATGAAAGAAGAAGGTTATGAGATTATGCTTGTAGTGATTGGGTTACTTGAACTATGATGATATCCATGTCTAATGTAGTGAATTCTAGATATGTTGATTGATATGAGCTTTGATCCTTGAAAGGGAAAAGTATGATATTATGCATGTTTCATGAAGTCTTTGTATATGTTGTAAGAACACTTTGAGAGTGAAGTGTCTATGATTATGATGTAGTTGTTGTGTTGTTGAAAGGTTATTCTTATATACACACTTATGCATGAATATGATATAATGTGAAAGGTTTTCTCATAATATGAAGATTCTACGGTTGAAAGGCTTTCTCACATATTGAATCTATAAGTAGACATGGACGGTGAAAGGTTATTCTCACGCATGATCTAATGAGCTATCTTAATGAATCAAGTTATGAACTAATATGTACTCCGTCGGAATTAGTGCTTAGCACCGAGTGGATATTGAATATGAGATGGAGGCTTTTACACTAGTTGATTCCGGCTTCCAAATGGGATACTTTTACACTAGTTGAGTCCGGGTTTCTTGAAGATATCTCATTGTCCCATATACAATGTGCCCCTGTAGGATATTTAGCTAGTGGATCCACCTAAGCTAAGAGTATGGTTCTTCCTTAGGAAAGTAGGATACCCCCTTTCGGTGTAGGTAACACCGGGGGATCATGTATAGCTCACATGGTCTCATGTCCGTTAAGGCTTATTCCCAAAAAAACAAGAACAGGAAAATGAATTATGAACTATGGTTACTCAAGAAGCTTTTATATGAGTTTTCAAGGTCTTAAAGGTGTGAATATGAATGATGGCCTAAGGAGGTTTTCTTAGCATGGGTAAGATTTAATTGGTCTTATCCATGCATTGCACAAGTATGTTTTGAGGTTATTTATGAAGTGTTTCTCTTATGTTATGATGATCTATGTATTGACTATCTTTATGACTTATGCTTTTCCACTATCACTATGATGATGTGTAAACTTGGTAAATTGCATGTTTTCAAATAAAATGTCCCTTTTTGCATGTCTTCAATATTTTTATGCATGGCTACCATACTTAGTGTATTTTTTGTACTAACGCCTACTTTGCCTACATTTTTCCCAAGTGTAGGGTTTGGTTGTCGAGTTGACCATTCTAGTGGCTAGAGCTTGGACTTGAGTATCTTCCGAGCTTGTTGGTTGGTCCTCATGGTTCGAGGATGACTTTTTCCTATGTTGTAGTTCCTTTTATGTACTTTTCCTTTTTAGACATGTTGTCTGGGCTAAGCCCTATTTCATTCAAAGATTGTAATAGATGACTATATTGAGACTTAGTGTCTAGACTTCCACTTTCGTTTATGCAAATTTTAGACTTGAATTGTGTTTTTACTCTTATTGTTCTATTGCTTGTGTTATGAGGACTAAGTGGCTTGTATGGAGTCCTTTGGGGTTCTATACGCCATGTTACATCTAGGGGGTACCCCTGGGTCGTGACAAACTTGGTATCAGAGCATAAGGTTTCGAATGATCCTAGGATGATGTCTCATAAGCCACGTCTAGTTGAGTCTTGTTCATAAGTGTGAAGCAAGACACATTTATGAATGAGAGGCTACAAGATGATTAAGAAACTTCACTTTTTCATTACTCTAAGTCGTGCCATAGAGTTTAGCTCTATAAGATCTCTCTCCTGATCCTTGCCCTATGTTCTTCAGGATATGAATACTATAAGTGCTTATGCTAGAAGGATGGAGGGTGACAATGTGTAACAAGGAGCTCCTCCTCAAGGTCATCAAGCTCCGGTTGATCCTTTGGTCGAGAATGTTACTCATGCAGAGTTCAGGGTGACTCTTCAAGTTTTAGCTCAAGCCAATAGAGAGATTGTAGTTCCCGTCCACCCTAATGTGAAGTATACGGCTTCAAGAGTGAGAGATTTTGCAAGAATGAACCCCCTCGGAATTTCATGGCTCCAAAGTGGAAGAGGATCCTCAAAGATTTATCGACGAGGTCTATAAGGTACTTGTTATTAATGGAACTTCTCTCTCCTAATACTTTCCTTATGTTCTTCAGGATATGAATACTATAAGTGCTAATGCTAGAAGGATGGAGGGTAACAATGTGGAACAAGGAGCTCCTCCTCAAGCTCATTAAGCTCCGGTTGATCCTTTGGTCAAGAATGTTACTCATGCGGAGTTCAGGGTGACTCTTCAATTGTTGATTCAAGCCATGATGGCTCATGCCAATAGAGAGGTTGTAGATCCCGTCCACCCTAATGTGAATTATACGGCTTCAAGAGTGAGATATTTTGCAAGA
>JAJONR010004100.1:0-65595 GCA_029582245.1 Solanum etuberosum
TGCCATTTTGGCTAAGTTTAATATTTCTTAAAGACATTTGCATGAGTTATCCTTTGAGACTATTTCTTGTGTTTAAGACTTCCGCTGAGTAAGTAAGCTAGGCCAAGGGTTCGCTTGGGGCCAGCAATGGTTCTCGAGTGCCAGTCCCGCCCAGGGTGTAGGCTCGGGGAGTGACATTAATTCTGTTTATATTTTTTTGTCACAATCAGTTGAATGTGTTTGAATATTTATTAGGTTTGATTAAATTATTATTTTCTATTAAATTGCAGTTTTTTACATGTCATTCAATTTATTCGTTACATTTGTTAATATTCATTTTATTTATTTTTAGCTATGGATAAGATTGCATACACATATATTTTAGGGGAAATCATTTACGTGTACACTTTTTAAAAAATATTTACGACATTTGTTGACATTATTCTTTTAACCATATATAACAATTTGGCTGAATTAAATTCACTTCATCCTTATTTTTTTCATCTTTCGCTCCCAATTTTCTCTCGCCCGCTTCTCACTGACGATTTTCTCTCGCCGCTTCTCACTCACAATTTTCTTCACAAATATGGCTATACTAGCTTCAGGGATGTGTATTCAGTGATCAATTTCGAGACGAATCAAGTTCGAGAAGAGAGTTGAGTTTGAAGTTTTTTGAAGTTTGAAAGGTTAGAAGGTTTAAATTCAATTGCATGTCATTAGTTACTTGTTTAATTCATACTTAATTCTCTTTCTCGGTTATACTCATCTTCAGCGATATGTATGCAGTGATCAATTTCAAGACGAATGAATTTCGAGCAACGATGTGTATTGAATTACTTGCTTAATTCATAATAGATTCATGTTTAAACTTGTTAGTATTTGTGTAATACAACTTTAATTCACTCTTCTGATTCAATTTTAATATAGTGTAATACACTTTTAATACAAGTTTAATTTTTGAGTGTGTTAGATCTTTTGTGGAGAAGTTGTGGGAGTGTTTGATAAGATATGTTGAATTTATGAATGAAGGGGTTTTGGAGAAGAGTTTTGAAGTTTATAGGTGTGTGAGTTGCAAGTACTCTGTTGTTGTTAGCTTATGTCTTACTTTGTGTGTGGACATACTGAATGGTCCTTGAATTTTGGTTATGACTTAAGTTGGAATTTTTCATCGGGGGTTGTTGAATGATGAATTTTAGGCACTGTATGTTGTATCTCAAGTGTACTGTCTCTGCTCTTTTAGTTGTTGTATTTGATTTATATATTCTAGGTTGAGTATGATCATGATTTTGATAAGAAAATATTGAGGGAAATGTCTACTTCAGTTAGCTTTATCAATCTGTTGAATATTGTATCCGTTTTATATTACTTGACCCCTGATTACCTGACACATTTCTTATTAAAATATTATTATTAATGACCCCTGATTTGTTATGATTTGATTACTTGTTTAAATTCTTTTTTAATTCACTCTTCTGATAGATTTACTGGCTTAATGCATAATAGATTCAAGTTTAATTCAATCTATAGAACACTCTCTCGTCGTTTCATTAGTTACTTGTTTAAATTCTTTTTTAGTTCACTCTTCTGATTCAATGTTAATATAGTGTAATACACTTTTAATACAAGTTTAATTCATTTTTGCAGTTTGTTGGTTGATTTGTTATGATTTGATTACTTGTTTAAATTCTTTTTTAATTCACTCTTCTGATAGATTTATTTGCTTAATTCATAATAGATTCAAGTTTAATTCAATCTATAGAACACTCTCTCATTGTTTCATTAGTTACTTGTTTAAATTATTTCTTAATTTACTCTTCTGATTCAATTTTAATATAGTGGAATACACTTTTAATACAAGTTTAATTCATTTTTGCGGTTTGTTGGTTGATTTTTTATGATTGGATTACTTGTTTAAATTCTTTCTTAATTCACTCTTCTGATAGATTTACTTGCTTAATTCATAATAGATTCAAGTTTAATTCAACTTATAGAACACTCTCTCGTCGTTTCATTAGTTACTTGTTTATATTCTTTCTAATTTAGAGTCAATTCCCTAAATGGTCACCCAAGTTTAGGGAATTGCCTTGAAATATCATTTATGTTTCATTTAAGACTAAAATATCACTCAACTATCCATATTTTCCTCCAAATATACTTAACACTTCAAAAGTTTCACTCTCTCCTAGTTGGCATGCCATGTCATTGAAGTTTTTTTTTTTAAGAATAGATTTATTTAATTCATCAAACTCATTTAACTAAAATAATGATCTTATTATTTTCTAAAAAAGTATATATTAGTTTATTAAGAAGAAATTTTCATGCTTAAGAATCTTTTATCATAATTAAAAAAAAATTATGCTATGAAGATTAGTTTTTTAAAACTTACTATAATGTCATCAATTTTGAATACTTATAAACACATATATTAAAAAATATTGATATATAAATCACTCATGAATGTCAACTTACATCAATTAATCATATATTATATAATGGATCAATAATATTAAAGTTCAATTAACTATTAAAAAATAATTAATTGGGTACTTTGAAATCCATACTTACAATGTCTTTTTTTGAAAAGAAAATATAAAGTGAATAGTATTAATATTAGAAAAGAAATTTTGATCTTTATTTATCAGTATATTAATCTCATATAACATGTATATTATTGAATTAAAATAGGAAATTCAATAAATTATTACTTGTATTTCATGAATTTGAGATGAGATAAGAATATATATTGGTGTTTAATTGTATGATAAGTTAAAATATAATATAATATAGCAATAAAAGAATAAAAATAAAAAAAATAAAAAATAATTTTCTCTTTCTTACCAACTTTTTTGTCAAACTTACAAATTTATTTGAATACTTTATAAAAAAAAATTGCTTAAAATTTTTAAATTGCGCGCACAGTTTTTTTCATTGAATTTTGTTTGGTAAAAAAATATAAAGGAATCAATTTTTTTTGATAATCTTCATAAATTCTCATGTAATTTATATATTTGTTTTGTAGAGACATAAGCTTGATGAATTAAATAGGTCTATTATTTTTTTTAAATGGTGATTTAATAACATGACATATCAACTAGAATAGAAGGAGACTTTTGAGATATTTAGTATTTATTTATTTTTTGGATAAAAATAGTAATAATATTATTCACTTTCTATTTTTTTCAAGAAAAAAATATTGTAAGCATGAATTTTAAAATACACAATTAATTTTATTGTAATAGCTAGTTAATTGACATTTAATATTATTGATTCATTATAAAATTTATGATTAGTTGATGTAAGTTAGCATTCATGAGTTATTTGTATATCGATATTTTTTTTGAATGTATATGTTTATAAGTATTCAAAATTGATGATATTATAGTACGTTTTAAAAACCTATTCTTCATAACATAAAAAAATAAAATTTTCAATTATAATAAAAGATTCTTAAGTATGAAGATTTATTCTTAATAAACCAATATATATATATATATATATATATATATATATATATATTAAAAATAATATGATCATTATTTTAGTTAAACGGGTTTAATAAACAAATTAGTCTATTATTAAAAAAAAGACTTTAATGACATGTCATGCCAACTAGGAGAGAGTGAAGCTTTTGAAGTGTCAAGTATATTTGGAGGAAAATAGTGATAGTTGAGTAATATTTTGGTCCTAAATGAAACATAAATGATATTTCAAGGCAATTCCCTAAACTTGGGTGACCATTTAGGGAATTGACTCTTCTGATTCAATTTTAATATAGTGTAATACACTTTTAATACAAGTTTAATTCATTTTTGCAGTTTTTTGGTTGATTTGTTATGATTGGATTACTTGTTTAATTCATAATAGATACAAGTTTAATTCAGTCTATATGCCACTCTCTGGTCTTTTTAGTAATTACTTGTTTAAATTATTTCTTAATTCTCTTTTTACTGATTCAACTTTAGTATTTGTGTAATACCACTTTAAATAGAAGTTTAATTCATTTTGAAGTTTGTTGGTTGATTTGTTACTATTGAATTACTTGCTTAATTCATAATAGATTCAAGTTTAATTCAATCTATAGAACACTCTCGTCGTTTCCTTAGTTACTTGTTTAAATTATTTCTTAATTCACTCTTCTGATTCAACTTTAAGATAGTGTGATACACTTTTAATACAAGTTTAATTCATTTTGCAGTTTGTTGGTTGATTTGTTATGATTGGATTACTTGTTTAATTCATAATAGATACAAGTTTAATTCAGTCTATAGGTCACTCTCTGATCTTAAAAGGAGCATACAAAGGTACACTACTAACAGCTAATACCTTAGATGCAGCAGGTGAGACTTTCGAATATGATATTAGTGCTTTCTATATTGAATTTCTGAACTATGTATTAAAATGAATTATGATTGCAGTAAAAATATATTAAATTTGTATTAAACAAATTGTACATGGTGCAGGGAGTATACTGCCACTTGCTTATGCCATTGTTGATTCAGAAAATGATGCATCTTGGAGGTGGGTTTTTGAGCAATTCAGAGACGCATTCGATCAAAGATCAGAGATGTGTATCGTTTCCGATAGGCATGCAAGCATTATTAAGGCAGCTTCAAGAGTCTATGATGAAGTACCTCATTTTGCGTGTATGTGGCACTTATTGCAAAACATAATGAGAAGCTTCAGAAAAAATCAGCAAAGGGTAACTGAGTTGTTCTACTCTATGGCAAAAACATACACCATGACAGAATTTAATCAATGTATGACAATAGTTGAGAAGATAGATAAGAGGATCAAAGATTACTTGCGGAACATTGGATACAACAAATGGTCGTGTGTGCATGCTGAAGTAAATAGGACTTGGATGATGACATCAAATATAGTAGAATCAGTCAATTCAAGAACAAGACATGCCAAAGTTCTTACAGTCTTGCACCTCCTGGAATTCATGAGACAACTTGTCCAGAAATGGAATAACAATAACAGACCAAAGGCGACATTTTCAGGTTTTCACCTTGGAAAAAAGTATGAAAACATTTTGCGGCGCAATAAAACTGCATCAGAGAAATTAAGGGTATGCTTGGTCTGTAAATTATTTTTGCTAATATTTTTTCTTCTGATTCACATCTAACATCTTTCTTGATTATATATTTTTCTTTTCATAGGTTGAGAGACAAATAAATATGTGCATATGGTACTTGATGGTATTACACGATTCACAGTATCTCTTCAACAACGTACATGCACATGTGGGAGATTTCAATTGGATGAGTTGCCATGTTCGCATGCTTTGGCTGTTTTAACAACAAAAACATTGGTTATGAGAAATATTGCTCTGATTACTATACAAGAAAAAATTTATTACTGACATATCAGTTTCAAATGGATCCCCTGCCAGATGAAAGCACATGGAACACACCAACACATATTCTTGAAGAGGTTGTACTTCCACCACATGGAAAGAGACCTCCGGAAAGCCAAAAAATAAAAGGCATACACAACTGAGAGAAGATGGATTCAAAAAGGCGAAAATAACATGCAACAACTGTGGACAACAAGAATACAACAGGAAGACTTGCAAAAATGTTAGGCCTTATGATAAAGAATAAAGAATAAGAATAAAATCTTTTTTAGCATTTTTTAGAAGCTGATTAGTTTACCATAAGAATTTGGATCATTTCTTTGTCTTCTAATTCAGTATTAATACATGTCTAGTATTGTGTATGAATTGTTATGAAATTTTCTAGTTATATATCACTATAAAACGTTTGGATCATTTCTTTGTCTTCTATATTTCAGTGTTAATACATGTCTAGTATTGTGTATGAATTGTTATGAAATTTTCTAGTTGTATATCACTATAAAATGTGTGTTAAAAATATTACGTCCAATTCATTTGTATTACATAAAAATTATAAGTGGTGAGAAAAAAGTATTAAATGTGTATTAAAAATAGTTATAATTCATTTGTATGACATATGTAAGTGTTGAGAAAAAATTCAAACTGAAACCTGCATTATGAATTAGTGTTGTATTACAAATGTATTACAAATGTATTAAACATGTATTAAAAATCAACATTGAATTACACCTGTATTAAAAATATATTAAAACTGAAGTCTACATTATGTATATATGTTACACTGCAACATCTAAATGAACATCCAGAAAAATACACACTACGTAACATAAATGAGAAAAGAGACATTTTTCAGGACAAAAGGATGCAACTCATCTTAAAAATATTCATAATAGTGAAATCTGAATTAAAAGTGTAATTAATACACTAAATTTCTCCGCAACAAAACAATCATATAGTTTCATAACCATACTAACTATAAATTGTTTTTACACCATATAGTTTTCGTAGCCAAACTAACTAATATAACTATATATTTTATCTATGCAGTCTTTCGTCTTCACTTTGAAGGTCACTCGATTGCTTCCTTCTTGCATATTTCCATAATAGAGCTCCATATCTCTTTCGGAGAATGTCTGAATTTACTTGTTGATTTAGAATATGTTGATCGTTACTTACAAACTCCGTAAATGCAACAATGAAAACTCCACAGTCCCTAAAAAAATTAATATTAAATTGTTATCAAAATATCTACTTAATAAGACCAATATAAAAAAGAAAGAATACTTATTTGATAATACTTACAGCGAGTCATCTTGTTGTCCGGGAACACCTTTAGTTATGAAATGAAACTCAATTTTCTCGAACTCATCTATCCCGCTGTATTTCGGTGTTGTCTTCAATTCAGGACACTTATTATAAAACTTGACCACGCTTAAGTAATATGGTAAAACATTTGAAAGCATCTCAACAATATTTTCAACCTCATAATTCACCCTTTCCCTAGCCGGAAATGAATCATACACCTCTAAATACCTTTAACCACTTCTGGTTCCAAATTCAGACCCAGAACTTATCAACTTCTACACAAGCAGCCTAAACAATGATCTAGTTGTCATAGACTTAAAACTCTATTTTCTATCAAAAAATCAACTTTCAAAGCAACTTAAACATACTTTTCCACTTTATCCATTGGAACAAAACATTCGAGTGCGGGCAGAAAAGATCAGATAGAACATGGAACAAATGTTATTCCAAATATATGATCAGAATTTATGATCCTGCATATGTATTAAACATGAATTAAAAATGTATTACTGCATACTAAAGTTAAATTAAAGATGAATTACACAAGCAGCGTGAACAATGATCTAGTTGTCATAGACTTAAAGCTCTATTTTCTATCGAAAAATCAACTTTCAAAGCAACTTAAACCTACTTTTCCACTTTATCCATTGGAACAAAACATTCGAGTGTGGGCAGAAAAAATCAGATAGAACATGGAACAAATAATATTCCAAATATATGATCAGAATTTACGATCCTGCATATGTATTAAACATGAATTAAAAATGTATTACTACATACTAAAGTTGAATTAAAGATGAATTACACATACTACGTATCAAAGCAAGGCAGTAATCAGTATACAATCATTCCAGAGTGACTATATGTGCTCAAAATTTATAGAACTTTGTACTCTTATCCTTATCAACAACAGTGAATTTTGTACCCTTATCCTTTTCAGTGGCCCGATACTTTAGCAGTGTTACACCAATGACCACTTTTGGTTCCAAATCCAGACCCAGAACTTATGAACTTCAACACAAGCAGCCTAAAAAATGATCTAGTTGTCATAGACTTAAAGCTCTATTTTCTATCAAAAAACCAACTTCTAAAGCAACTTAAACCTACTTTTCCACTTTATCCATTGGAACAAAACATTCGAGTGCTGGCAGAAAAGATCAGATAAAACATGGAACAATGTTATTCCAAATGTATGATGTGTCCTCTCATTTACACATATTTTCCATCTGTTTTCCCTTCCTCTCTTCCCAACTATTGTTTCACTTGCTCTAATTGCTTCCTGCTATTTTTTAAGAGGATCATTATGAGCCCGAGATATAACCATCTAATATATTCAAGACACTAGGACTCAATCCCAAACTAGTTAGGGTCAGCACTCAGAATCCTATATATCCATCCCTTCTATTTGGCTGACCCTATTTATTAATCAAACAAATGCAAAACCTACTCTATTCACTTCCTGCCATTTCTTCAGAGGATGAATCCCTTAAGCCCAAGATATAAAGCTACTAATAGATTCAAGACACCAGGAATCAATCTCAAACTAGCTAGCATTGCAACACTATGCATCCTAATTTGATATCTCACATTCAAAATTTGAGTGTTTAAAATAAATGTATTACTACATACTAAAGTTGAATTAAAGATGAATTACACATACTACGTCTCAAAGCAAGGAAGTAATCAGTATACAATCATTCCTAAACAACAACTAACTAAGAAAAACACATAGAAATAGATTCAAAAATACTACCACATATCGTATCTCTACTCTCCGGTAGAATGATATTTTTGGGCAATCGATTTCCTATTTTTGCATCCTTCACTGGCTTCTTCTTCTCCGGCCCATCTTTATTTTTCAATTTTTTTGACTGAAATTGAGGAGGTAAATCCTCAAAATCGTCATCACTGTCCATGATTTTCTTCGACAAAGATGCAAAACCAACGCATTTTTTTCGATTTCTTCACAT
The DNA here is from genome assembly GCA_029582245.1 of Solanum etuberosum. Taxonomy (NCBI): domain Eukaryota; kingdom Viridiplantae; phylum Streptophyta; class Magnoliopsida; order Solanales; family Solanaceae; genus Solanum; species Solanum etuberosum. Next base: position 8,614 of record JAJONR010004100.1, read on the forward strand.
TGTTCACCTCTTTAACTCGTTTTTTACCTTTACCATGAACATGAATTCTCTCCTCCTTGTTCTGCTCACCCGATACTTGTGAGATTCCCAAACTTAAATTGGGACCGTCATTAATTTCATCTGTAGCAGTAGAAGATGAAATTTGACCCCTCATCTGACTTCTTCTATAAACTTTTTGATTCGAAGTATGAACATTACTAAGTATCCGCGGACTTCTTCTAGGCGATTTTCATTTACCTACTTTCATTAGAATTCTGTGCTGAAAAATGGAGAAGAAAGAACAACAAAACCCTAAAATTTTCAGAGAGATGAGTAAAAAGAAAAGAGAAAGAGGATATGAGTGAATGGGGAGTCGCAAATGGGCAGCACTTTTTGCTAAGTTTAAATTCTTTAATTACATAAAAAGAAACAAAATTGTTTTAAAATTATTTTATGTAAGTATTGCTAAAAGTTGACAAAAATGGTAATAAATTAAAAGTATACTTAAAAGTGGTAATTATTAAATAAAAGACCTTCACTTATCTAATTTTTCCTATATTTTATTAACAGGTGGTTTTGACCCACAGTTTTAAGATAATGATATTGTACTATTGATGGTTTTCAATTTTCTATTTAAGCAATAGCTTGATCATTAAGGCCTCATTTATTTTCATTAAGATTAAGGCCTCTGAATCTGAATACACATCTAAATATTAAGATTTGCATTAAGAGCTAGGTGTCTAAATCTGAATACACATTTGAATATTAAGATGTGGTCTCCAAATCTGAACACTGAATGATTATTATTTGTTTTCAATATCTGAATGTGCATATGAAATCAAACATTATATTAATAAAATGTTATAAAAAGTTCATTTCAACAAAAAAAATATTACTTTTTGATTAAAAAAAATATCATAATCATCAAGCATAACATAAAAAAAATCGCGAATAAAAAATATTTTATAGGCACAATAAAATATCAAAAAATTCAATATGATAGATACTAGTCGAAAAATAATAAATAAGATATCACATTATCCGCGCCTAACATATATTTTGGCTAATTAGAAAAACTAAAGAATTCTTATCTTTTTTCCAATAACCTTAATCCAATTCTCTAACTTGTGAACATCTAACGTCATTCATGTTTTTTTGTAGCGGACACTTTGGCTCTTCCCATCCAAGTCCATCTAATCTTTCCATATATTCTTTGGTGGATTATTTTTTAATTAATAACTCCAGAGCAGTAATCATCTTCTCATCAATTTCCAATTCAGACGAATACGTTTTTCTTCCCCAAAACTGTTTTTTGGGGCTGAAACTGAAGATTAGGATGGAGAATTATTCGGAGCTCCATTATTTTTGTCACCAACTAGTTCAACAACAATAATATATTAGTGTTATCTCGCAAATGGGTTTGATGATCAAAGAGTCTCAATAAAATTATTAGTCTAAGACAAAATTCTAATAAGAGACCTCAAATATGTATACATAGTTATTATTTTTAATTATGAACATTATTTTTCACTCAAAAACCTTGATGAACATCAATACACTAAAAATATTATTGCAACAAGTGTTCTTGACAAATATCAATACACCCTAAGAAAATTATTAATATAAAAAAAAATACTTTTAAAGATTATGAAAATTTACCAGTTTAAAAGGAAAAAATTGGTGTTTGATTGAGAAAAAAGAGGAAGAAAGTTTGTAGTTGTGAGAGCAAAAGTCACGCAAAGAGCAAGAGAGGCGATACAATATTATTTTATAGCTTATTAAATAAGTCTGAATGCTGTTAAGACTCTCCTACAGATCTGATACTTTTTCAGGTCCATTAAGAGGTATTTTGAAAAAAGAAACAAATGAACCTAATGGGCTGAATCTGAATCATTAAGATTCATACCTCTATTAAGTGCTAACAAATGAGGTCTAAGTTAGGGACGGTGAATAAGATTTCAGGTTAATTTTCAGATTTTTTTAGTCTTCAAAAAGTTCTCTTTTATTATTTCCGGCAAGCTACCGGAGCTCCGCCGGAATCTCGCAAGTCGACCGCTCAAAAGACCCCAGTTTCTCTAACTTGTTCCCTTTCCCAATTTTCCCGGTGAAAAGTCACCCAAAACCCAACCCGTTACTCTCTTCACTGCCACATCGTCTCCGACAAGCCTTCACCACCCAACCCCACTGGTCAACCCTCTCCTCTCTTCTCCTCACTGCCGCCAGAAAACCAGCCAACGAAACGACCTCCAAGTCCCAAAACCCCCTTCCTTTTCCCGTTACCATTTCCGGCAAAACAGCCACCGGAAACCCCCATGCTCCTACCATCTTCTTCGACCAAGAAACCAAACATCAACCTCAGCCCCTTGCTTCACTGTTTCAGCCACCAAACGACTACATCTCCTCTACCTTTCCCATTCCTTTCTCCACCCAGACCAACACCAAAACGATCTCCTCCACCACAAAACCCCAAACCTTCCACCAAACAGCCCCAAACCCGCCTGAAACCGCTACCAGACCCCACTATTATTCTCTTGCTCGCTCCGGCAAAAACCAGTAACTCCAAAACCCCGACGCAAACTAGCATCAACCAGACCTACTTTGGCAAACAGCAGACCCAAACAATATCTCCGGCGAAATGAATCTCCACCTCGCACAGCTCCGACCACCGACCAGGCCGTAACTCCAACGACAAGTTTTTCCTTCGGTAACTTTATCTCTATACTGTTTGTTGCCTTCTCTCTTTTATTTTACTACTAACTAATCGTGAGTATTGATTGAATTCCATTATATTTGCTCTATTTTTGTTATTATTTTTAGTTACTGTTCGTCGAAAATTGAATATTCTCTTAAATTTTTACGGATTCACTGTTTTAAGTCAGTAACTTCTTTGAGACAATAAGTGGAAACATAGTGTAAATGTATAATATAAGCTTCATTTTGCTCTTTATTGCTTTAGAAATGGTTTCTTTAGCATTTTACTTGTTTTATGTTTTATTATTGGGTTCTTTGTAACAGCTTGTTTGGATGGTTCTTACTATTTGTATTGTATTGTTTTGTTAAATTCATCCTTAGGTAACAACTTAAAGTCCCATTTTGTGTAACGATCAGTTTCAAAAACAACAACGAGCCAGTGTGATCTCACAAGTGGAGTCTGCGCAAGCAAGCTTCTTTTGCTTATTTATAAAAGAAAAAACAAGCTTCTTACTTATGCAACTGTCTTACTCTTTCCTGAATTGGCAGCTGATTGGTTTTGGTTTGCAAAGAAAAAAAATGTTTGACTGATCATATAGTGATTGTAATGTGGGTATGCTTATCATTCTAAAAAAAAGTGATTGTAATGTAGTTTGTTAAATGTGATGCCACATTTTGAACCTTTTTTCACTCACTACATAGGAATGGAAAAGCTGTCATTTGAAGAAATGACAATCTTAGTTTTGTTGGAACAACTGGTGCTACTTTTTGGTTGCACAAACAGGCTGGTAAGGAGAGTGCCTATATCTTGTCGAGATCAATAATGCCATGTCTGTGCTGAGGTCAATATTGCCATGTCACAGAGGCAGGTAAGAACAATGTGGTGTAACTTTTATCTTATGGATCTGTATCATATTACTGCAAGCATTTATCTAAATCGTTCTTGTTTGATTGAAGATGTGGCAAGACATCTATCTAACATTGCTTCGATTTTATTTGCCGACATTAATTTACATTTCTAAGACCATCTCCAACCCACCTCTATTTTACTCTCCATTGTCTATATTTGGAGAGTAAAATAGAGAAAGGCTCTCCAACCACACTTTAATTCACTCTCTATTCTCCATTTATAGAGAGGTGTAAAATAGAGAAAGGCTCTCCAACCACACTTTAATTCACTCTCTATTTTACTTTTTGATTATTTTGTTATTAGTTCTATTATTTTATAATTAACATATTATTTTTCATATAAGACCATCAATTAAATCTTTAATATACACAATTCTTTTTAAATGTAATATAACATTTTAAAAAAATATATTATTTAATATATGTTATTTTCATCCCGAATTAATAATATTATAAATTTTTTAAATTTTCGTCACTTTAATATAATTTGATATTATTAATAATTTTCACTATGAAGAATGCACAAAATTAAAATGATAAGATGAAAATTTTAATTTGAAAATACAATACAGAACATAATAATTTAAATATAAGATAACAATACAATACATAACATAATAATTTTATCACAACAATTTTGCAAGCAATTTATGTTCATTAATTTGTATATAATATTTGCTTGCAATTTATTTTATTTAGAAATTTAGAATAAAATAAAATTTTATATTAAATAAAAAATTAAAAAAATAAAATTTTATATTACATGAAAATTATATAAAGTGGTTATTTGGGAAAAAAAGAAGAAAGGAAATTATATTATGAAATAAGAACATAAGATTGAAATAGAAATAATAATATAATATTGAGGAGAGAGAAAAAGATTTTTTTTAGAGAGTAAAATAGAGAATTGGGTTGGAGTTGGTTGTCTGAAAATATAGAGAACTTTATGTTTAGAGTGTAAAATAGAGGGTAAGGTTGAAGATGCCCTAAGGCATACAAAGTTCAACTGGAAATGCAAATCAACGGTTGTTTTGATTGATAGTAACTCTTTTTCTTTCTTGGCTAGGTGACAAAGAAGTAATATTTTCTAGAAGTGGTAATAATTAATAAAGAACTGTAAACAGCTAAGGAAAAGCATTTTGTATGCTGATTAGGTCTTTTCCCAGACAAACAAGCATGTTTAGTTCCAACAGGAGAAAAAACACACCTATCCTACACCTTTGTCAAAAACATACCTAGGCCTACATTGTAGATGATGACAAGCGTAAACAAACAAGTGGGCTAAGTTACTTGATTGCAGCTTGAATTGCATCCAAAGAAGTCTTTTTTGGAAGTGCTAATGGAGCAAAAAGCCCTCTCACCTGTGAGAGGACATGTAGTGAGTGTAAGTGAAATAGGTGGTGTGAGAAATATAGGAAAAGAATATTATTGAATTGTTATCTCTACATTAGACTCCTTTTCCAACTAGGACACTACAATACAATTCTTTTCTAAGTAAGATTCTATATACTTTTCTATTCCTATTACTATTCTAAGTAGGATGATATATATTATTCTTGTTCCTATTCCTATTCTAACACTCTCCCTCAAGCTGGTGCATACAAGTCATAAGTACCTAGCTTGTTACAAACGTAATTTATACGAGGACTGATTAGGGACTTGAGGAAGATATTTACTAGTTGATCACTTGACTCACAAATTTTGTAACAATATCTCTCGACTTCCCAAACCAAGCTTGAGAAGAACGTTTCAGACCATAGAGTGACTTGCGCAATTGACATATAAGGCTACTAGACTCCCCTCTAAGCAACAAAACCAAATGGTTGCTCCATATAGACTTCTTCATCGAGATCATTATGAAGAAAGTATCACTATAATCCAGCCCAAATATCTGAGTCTATCCTTTTGGAAAGAGTGAATCTAAAACAAAGAGAATATTGCTGGAAAACTCGGATATGTCGAAAACTCAGATCTGTTGGATTTTGCACAACATTGACAAAGTTGATACTATGTAAATCAGATCTGAGGAGTCACCGAAAAGAAGCACGGTGCTACGTAAATTAGATATGAGAAAGTAGTCCCCAAAAAGATGCACGATGCTACGCAAATTAGATATGAGAAAGTAGTCACCGAAAAGATGGCACGGTGCTACATAAATTATAGCCCCCTAAAGTTGGCATCAATTTTCTCTTAGACACCTCAATTAGGCGATGTTCATTTTAGACACCTCATGTAGGGTTCCGCTATGTCATTTTGACATGTTTTGCTAACTCAACAAAACATGTTTGTTACATGAATTTTATGCGCGTGAAACGTTTTTTTTCTTGGAAAATATTTTTGCTCTCTTCTTCTTCCTCACTCTTCTTTTCCTACAACTTCTCCACCTTCCATCACCCTCCATCACATCCACACAACATTTTGAAAAATTCTACAAAATTTTGTTGGGTTACATCATAATTCAATTTCTTCAATAAAAGAGTCAATTTCTTTAGCAACCTCACCAGAAAAAGTGAAGACCATCATCATTATCTAAGAATTTGTGATGCTCTTTTTCTTTTTAAAATCAAATCACATAAATTTTAAGCTCTACTATATTAATGGTGTCTGCTACTACAATGTTATTGATGCGTTTGTCGGGAAACAATATTACAGACGCAAGAATGATTAATATTTATGAAATATTGTTTTAGTTGTTTTAGTCGAACAGAACTTTCTGAGTGGATTAGTATTCTTACTATTTTAGTTTTATAGGACTTTGTTATTTCTAATTTATTAGGACTCTTGCTATTGTAAACCTCTATTTAAGAGAGTTGACATTATTAATAAAATAAGTTGGATTTTGTCAAGTTTCAGAGATTCGGAACTATCTCAAACAAGTTCCCAGGTCTGCAATTCCCTGAATGAATTGCAAATTTCAGCAATCATAGGCAAGTCAAGGAACAAGAACAGGGGCTTAGACCTGTTTATTGGACCTGACTTCTTAGTTAATCGTCCAGCGACTCGATCCAGAACTAGGGACCTTAACAAATTGGTATCAGAGCCTGTCACCATGGACAAAAATACAGTAGAAGCAAAGTTGCAAAATCTGTTACAGGAAGCCCAAACTCAAACTGAAGCAAAACTAGCAGCTTCAGAAGCAAGGATGGACGCCAAATTCCAGCAACTATCGCAGCAAATTGAAACCTTAATCCACACCACGGCACGTGCGAAGGGAGTTGAAGTTGGAGACAATATCGTTGCTTCTGTCCCACGAACCAGCAAGGCAGGTGAACAACTAGAGGTGCGTTTTGGAGGAAGAAACAACAACAATAATTTGGGTACTGATGACAATAACGGAGGAAGAGGTATTGTTCCAAGATACACTAAATTAGACTTTCTGATTTATGATGGAAGTGAGGATCCTCTTATTTGGCTTCACCGTTGTGAGAAATTCTTCAGTAATCAGCATACAAACAACCAAGAAAAAGTAAGTTTAGCTGCTTTTCACATGGTAGGGGAGGCGCAACTGTGGGTTTATCAACTGGAACAAGAGGAACCAAATTTAACATAGGGCGTCTTTAAGGAATATTGTACTCTTCGTTTTGGCCCAACAATGAAAAACAATCCGTTATGAGAATTGATCAACTTGAAACAAACCAGTTCTGTTGAAGATTATCAGAGAAACTTCCAAAAAATGTTGGCTCGTGGATCATCTGTACGTCTAGACCAACAAGTAGATGTGTTCACAGTAGGGTTAGTTGATTTGATTCGTCTGGATGTGGAATTGCACAACCCATCTAACCTAGTACAAGCAATGAGTCTGGCGAGAGCATTTGAGAAGAAGATCCAATTTTCTTCTAGCACACAAAGGGGCTATGGTTCAACCTCAAACATTAGTGCAAGGGCGGCCACTACACCAGTAACTCAGAGTGTTAAGGCAGGTGCTTCTAATCCTTTTGTGAAAAAGTTGACTCGCGCCGAGATGGCTGCCCGATGTGCAAAGGGATTGTGCTACAACTGTGATGGTCCTTATGTTCAAGGCCATCAGTGTAAAAAGTTATTTTGGCTGGAAGTAGAGGATGGGTAATCTGAAGAAGTACCAACGGACAGTGGAGAGCCTGCCATCTCACTTCATGCTATCACAGGCAAACAACATGCAAATACTATGCAGTTGCAAGTTGTAATCGATAAGAAGTTGTTGCTTAGCTTAGTGGATTCGGGCACTACACACAATTTTATTAGCTCAACGGCGGCCCAACGTTTAAACTTGCCTATCCAACAACGAAGAAATCTCAATATATCAATGGCAAATGGTTAGAAGATTTCCAGTTTGGGCATTTGTACAGCAGTGAAGTTTTGTGTAGTTAACCATCCCTTCTGTGTTGATTTATATGTGATTCCTTTGGATGCTTTTGATATTGTCCTAGGTATCAAGTGGTTGCAAACACTAGGACCTATTCTGTGGGATTTTGCATTATTGACCATGAGCTTTCAAGTAAAGGGAAAGCAAATCACTTTACATGGACAACAACAACTATATCAGCCACAACTACATCTTTTGCAAGATTCTAAGCAAGGTGAGCTCGAGAAGGTACTAGTCGAATTCAAGGAGCTATTCCAAGAACCTGTAGGTCTGCCTCCATTGCGGTCCTGTGACCATCGCATATGTTTGCTTCCAGGAACTGGTCCGGTGGTAGTTCGGCCTTATCGCTACCCTCACTTTCAGAAAGATGAGATTGAGAAACAGTGTGATCAGATGCTTCAGCAAGGCATCATTTGACACAGTCGTTCTCCATTCTCATCACCTGTACTGCTAGTCCGGAATCATGATGAAACATGGCGCTTTTGTGTGGATTATAGGCAGCTAAATGCCAAAACAGTAAAAGACAAATTCCCTATTCCAGTAGTGGAGGAATTACTTGAAGAATTGCATGGAACACAATTTTTCACCAAGCTTGATCTTCGCTCTGGTTATCATCAAGTCCGCATGGAATCTGTTGATGTTGAGAAGACGGCTTTCAGAACACATCATGGCCATTTCGAGTTCCTTGTCATGCCATTTGGATTGACTAATGCTCCTTCTACCTTTCAAGCCTTGATGAATGAGGTATTTCGAAAGTATTTACGTCAATTTGTACTTGTATTTTTTGATGATATCCTTGTGTATAGCAAGACCTGGATGGATCATTTGTCACACATACGAATCATCTTGGGGTTGCTGCAAGCTCATTGCCTTTATTTAAAAAGATCCAAATGTTCCTTTGGCACAAATCAAGTAGCTTATCTTGGCCACATAGTCTAAAACATAGGTGTGTCAGCAGATGTTAGCAAAATTGAAGCCGTGGTGGACTGGCCTCAACCGCGATCAACAACCATGTTGCGTGGATTCTTAGGATTGACAGGATATTACCGTAAATTAATCCAGAATTACGGTCTGATTGCTGCCCCCTTAATAAGTATGCTTAAGCGAAATTCTTTTAAGTGGAGTGATGATGCACTTGCTTCTTTTGAAACTCTTAAAAAGGCATAAGTTGTTGCCCCTGTGTTACAATTACCAAACTTTGAAGAAGATTTTGTTGGCGAGTGTGATGCTTCGGGTGTGGGAATAGGAGTAGTCCTTCAACAACAATGATATGCAACTGCTTTTTTTAGTCGTAAGCTAGCAGACCGACACATGAAACTTCCAGCATATGAACGTGAATTGATAGGCTTGACAAAGGCTGTTCAACATTGGAGGCCTTATCTCTTAGGTCGAGCCTTTCTAATTCGAACAGATCACTACAGCCTTAAATACTTGTTAGATCAACGTCTTACTACTTCTCCTTAACAACATTGGCTTAGCAAGTTGATGGGGTTTGATTTTCGGGTGGGATACAAGGTCGGGCGATTGAATGCTGCTACAGATGCATTATCACGGCGAGAAGAGGTTGAAGATATGTTATTTTCTATTTCTCAGCTGGAAGTTTTGATATTTGAGGAAGTTCGGGCAGAAATCAAGCAGTCACCAATTCTTCAAGAACTTCAAGCTAAAATTGAACAGGGAGAGATGGATGACAATTGGGCGTTTCGAGAGGGGTTGTTGTTCTTTAAAGATCGGGTCTATCTCATGCCAAATTCACCATTGGTAACTTTTGTATTGTCTGGGATACATGATAGCACACATGAAGGTGTTCAAAAGACCGTGGTACGTATTCGCAAGGATTTCTATTGGCCAACTATGAAGACAACTATCAAGGATTAAGTTGCTGCTTGTTCAGTTTGCCAACGTAATAAGGCTGTTAATTTGAGCCCACTGGGATTGTTACAACCTTTACAACGACCTAATCAAATTTGGTCGGATATATCCATGGATTTTATAGATGGTCTGCCAAAATCAGGAGGTAAAACAGTGTTATTTGTGGTGGTGGACAGGTTCTCTAAATATACACATTTTATTCCTCTTGCTCATCCATATAATGCATCATCTGTAGCAAGGATTTTCTTTGAGAATATTGTTCGTTTGCATGGTATACCGAATCGATTGTCAGTGATTGAGATGCCATCTTCACTAGTACGTTCTGGAAAGAATTGTTTCTTTTATGTGGGACTAAATTACACTTTTCTTCAGCTTATCACCCACAATCAGACGGTCAAACTGAGGTTGTTAATCGCACGATCGAGATGTATTTGCTATGCTTGGTGGGTGATCGTCCTACGAAATGGATAGACTGGATTCCCTGGGCTGAATTTTTCTACAACACTTCTTACCATTCAGCATTTCACGCATCTCCATTTCAAGTTGTTTATGGTCATGAGCCTCCCCGTGCAATCCTACATGGCTGGTTCATCTCGGGTTGATGCGGGAGACCAAGCATTAATAGATCGAGATGTTGCCTTAAGGATATTCGAGCTAAGCTTCAACAGGCGCAACACAAGATGAAAATAGTTTATGATAAGGGACATCGCGATGTGGAATTTTCTCTAGGATCTTATGTGTGGTTACGGGTGCATCCATATCGCCAAAAAACTCTAGCTAGTCGTGTCTATCATAAGCTTGCACCAAAATATTATGGTCCTTTTGCAGTATTGAGGCGCATCGGATAAGTTGCTTATCAGGTTGGTCTACCTGCAGGTTGCAAGCTTCATGATGTGTTTCATGTATCACTTCTTAAGTCATTCAAGGGTGAGGTACCTGCAACTCCACCTTCTCTTCCACCAGTGCAAGAAGGACGTGTTGTTCCCACCCCTTGCTCTGTGCTTCGATCGCGTCTTAATCGTGGTAATTGGGAAATTCTAGTTCAGTGGTATGGCCTATCCGTTGAGGACTCTACTTGGATCATTTTACATCTGTCTTTCCAGACTTCAAGCTTGAGGACAAGCTTTTTCTTCAGGAAGGGAGTAATGTTATTGATGCGTTTGTCGGGAAACAATATTACAGACGCAAGAATGATTAATATTTCTAAATTATTGTTTTAGTCGAACAGAACTTTCTGAGTGGATTAGGATTCTTACTATTTTAGTTTTATAGGACTTTGTTATTTCTAATTTATTAGGACTCTTTCTATTGTAAACCTCTATTTAAGAGAGTTGACATTATTAATAAAATAAGTTGGATTTTGTCAAGTTTCAGAGATTCAGAACTATCTCAAACAAGTTCCCAGGTCTGCAATTCCCTGAATGAATTGCAAATTTCAGCAATCATAGGCAAGTCGAGGAACAAGAACAGGGGCTTAGACCTGTCTATTGGACTTGACTTCTCAGTTAATCGTCCAGCGACTCGATCCAGAACTAGGGACCTTAACATACAACTAAATAAAAAACTTCGCCCCCCGAGAATAATGAAAAGCTCTCTTAATTTTCAGTTTTCATACTGCAAATTACCCTAATTTTCTGGGTCATTAACAACGAAAATTGGAGGAACAAGCCATTACACTCCATGAACAACATTTTCCCATAGCATTCATAACTAAATTCCCAATTTATTCCTCCGTCTGCATCTTCATCATATAAATAATATTGTTATTTTTCTTTAAAGATGCATTTAGATTTTCAAGAAAGGAGGAATTAAGGAATGTAACACAAGGAATCAAAATTTTGTATAGCACAAGAGGAACTCATGAATTTTAATGGGTTTGAAAAAGGACACAAAGAAAGAACTAGAAGGCACGAAGAAGAAGCAGAAAATGTGGGCGTGGCAATGGGGTTAGATATTCTGAAGAAAAAAAAAGAAAGTAAAAGTGTGCTTTTTTAAAAAAATAAAAAAAATTCCACATGTCACATGTTGATTCATTTATTTTTCCATGTAGGCGGTGTTTGGATACACACCTAAGCTAGTTTTGAGAATATAAAAAAAGTGTCAAAATGACACAATAGACCTCCACCTGAGGTGTTTAAAATGAACAAAGCTTAGTTAAGGGGTCTAAGTGAAAATTGGTGCCAACTTTAGGGGGCCACCGATGGGTTTGACCTAAATTAAATATGAAATAGTAGTCACCGGATAGATGGCACGGTGCTACACAAATTAAATATGAAAAAGTAGTCACCAAAAAGATGGCACGGTGCTACACAAAAGTAAATAGTCACCGGAATGATGGAACGATACTACAAAAATTAGATATGAGAGAGTAGTCACCAGAAGGATGGCACAGTGCTACATAAATTAAACATGAAAAAATAGTCACCGGAAAGATGACACGGTGCTTCACAAATTAAATATAAAAAAATAGTCACCGGAAAGATGGCATAGTGCTACACAAATTAGATATAAGAAAGTAGTCACCGGAATGATGACACGGTGCTACACAAATCAGATATGAGAAAGTAGTCGCCGGAAAGATGGCACGGTGCTACACAAACACTGACTGATACGGGGTTGACACAAAACAACCCTAGAAAGTCGTAGGAAGTTGACGCATGACCTTTCTAGCTAAGTTTTCTTCCCCTGAATATGGTGTTCATGCATATATCACTGGCCCTACTTTGGTTAACATAACCAATGACAAGACGGGCGGCATATATGAGTCATAGCCGCCCGCCAGCAGCGGAATCTTTTTTTGATTTTCTATCAAGATCGTAGGAACTCTGATACCATGTGAGAAATATAGGAAAAGAATATTATTGAATTGTTCTCTCTACATTATTACATTGAGACCCTATTTATAGACACTACATTAAGACTCCTTTTCCAACTAGGAGACTACAATACAATTCTTTTCTAAGTAAGATTCTATATACTATTTCTATTCCTATTACTATTCTAAGTAGGATGGTATATATTATTCTTGATCCTATTCCTATTCTAACAGGTGGAATACTAATATCACAAACAGCAACTGTTGTATGTGATACAATTGATAGGACAACTTCAAATGAAGTAAGATCACAAGTATTGCCAACCTGCTGTTTTCTTGGTTTGAAGGAACTATTTTAGCTCAAATCACATGGTCATAGATCGATCTAAAGAGGCATAAACTTCACTCATGTGATACAACTTGCTTCATCCATAGGCAATGACACCAATTACAAAAAGTCTTATGCCCCATGGTGATCAAACCTCAATCAATTTTGAGATGTAGAATTTGCTAACTTTTCAATGTTATGGTGGTAGGTGGTAGGTCATCCTAGATTATTTAACTAACTTCTAAATAGCTACCCTATGACACTGTCTAGATAAGGGTAATGAACCCTCAAGCTGCTGCAAGCACACTGATGTGCTTCATTAAAGTTTAGCATTTTTTATATTAACATAAAATGACGCAATTTATTCCTTGTAAAACAGTAACTTGGATTGATGCTCACACCCAAGTAACCACGTACATAAGCTGCTATGCCAATCTGTGATGCTAGTTTGTGTTAATAATGTCAAACTTTTCTTTGTGCAAGAGTTACTTTTTGATGAGCTAGGCGAAATGAATATTACTATAAGTGATAAAATGGAGAATGGATAAAGGCATGGGAAGAAAAAAGAAGAATACAGAGGGAGAAGGGAGTGAAATAATGAGAGAGTGATAGAGAGAATGAGAGAAAAGCATAGTAGAGTGGAGGAGAGAGAGAAATAAAGGGTAAGAGAAGGCAAAAGAGGAAGAAGTAGAGGAGAGAAAGGCGAGAGGGAGGGAGATTGTGATAGCCTCAGTTCAATTTGCGAAGTTATATGTCCTCAAAAGAACATACGGGTCATATCTACAAAATAGGCAGCTCTATCATTTATAACTCGTGAAACAGTAAGTCTCTATGATAGATAAGATACAATCTAAACTAAATAAACAAAATCAAACAAGAAATGCTGGTTATGTTTCTTTTATGGCTACGTCAAATCTATTCATTGTAAAGTAGAAATAAGAGTGCAAAGAAGAGGAGAATTAAGTCTTTAATCAAATACTTAACATAACATCAACATTAGCGGAACAGAGACTTCTAATTTCCTTAATGAAAAGGTCAGGGGGGTAAAAAAGGGAATATGCTATCCTTCTATCTCGCACATGATTGAACGGAAGAATTGTATATATCTTACAATGCTACTCTTTCTAAAATCTGTCCATTCCTTTTCCATTTCCTCACCTAAACCAATTTTAGAATTGCCACATACTCCAAAAGAACAGGCAGGTTCAATCTCATCGGTATACTTGCACATATAAAAATAATTGGAACTTGATAATTTGCAAGACCTTCTCAACCGTTGGAGTTGATGAGTGTTTAGTGTACCGTGAGTAAAAGAATCTTTTGAATGTCTTTACTATCAAGGATTATGAATGAACAAGTTATGACAAAAGGATGCAAGGGATGCATTGGTGGATGTGCTTTACATGCATGTCTTGATAGTTGGAAATGGTCATCTGACTCAAGAAGGCAAAGAGAGTGAGATTGTTCACCTCTTTCATTTAAGTTCTGAAAGAAGTGATATTTGTAAAGAAAAAAAAATAAAATTCATGTCCCAAAATTTGGGAAGTGGGAAGGTTGATAGGAATGTGTAGATTGTCAAAAAGATTTGCCCATCATATGAGTCCTCTTGAAAGCAATTTAAGGCGTACACATCCGTTAGGATAAAGTAGGGATCATAGAAGGATATTCTGATGCTTTTGTTAGCAAATATTTAAGTCATTCAAATGCCAACAACCTAATTTACATGTATCATTTATACCCAAGAATAATTTCACCCTCTCAAGTTTTATTAATCTAGGTAATTTGTTCGACCTGGGTGTAGGACTTAACTTGATGGTCCAGCTTTTGAAAGAGGGTATTCAGAACCCTCTGATGTACAACTAGATAGCCTATCCTCAAAATCCACTGCATAAACATTCACTTCCATGTATTCTCGAGCTGTACTGTGAGTAATTCCACAGGTTATCTTGAGGAGCTTATAGTTCAATTACTTATCAATTATCCTAGGATTAGTGGTGGCTTCAAATTCCCTTTCTGTTCTTAACATTGTTGTGGCATTTTGACTATTGATATGATGCTTTCTTCTTCCTATCACACTTTCCAGAAAGAGGACGAATTCTAACACGTAATCTTTGGTCTGCATATTGATTTCATTTTCTGTTGTCTTTGCAGATTATTATTGGCCTTCAAAGGCTGGCGTTCCACAAAATCTCTGTCATTCTCCTCTTTCTGGTGCAAGTTATACTCAAGTGGAAGTTACAATGAAGTATTATCAAATGGTGTTGCAAGCAAGAAAAAAGAGTTCGATTTTGAGCGTTTATTCCACTCCTGTACCAAAATCTACATTTTGAAGTGCCTTCATGCCCTTCTCATTGTGTCAGGGAAGGCTCAGAGTATCTTTATTGGCACTAGACTTCTGAATCTTTATGCTCACTTGGGTGACGTTTCTTTGTCACAGAAGACTTTCTGCATGATAGAGAATAAAGATGCTTATACCTGGAATTCTATGATATCATCTTATGTTCGTAATGGCCATTTCCGTGAATCCCTGAATTGTTTGAATGAAATGTTGTCCACAGCTGATGTTAAGCCTGACTTTTACACTTTTCCTCCAGTGTTGAAAGCTTGTAATAGTATAATTGATGGTGTAAGGATACACTGCTGGGCTTCAAAACTTGGGTTAGAGTGGGATGTGTTTGTAGCTGCCTCCTTGGTGCATATGTATTGCCGTTTCCAATCTTCTGGTGTTGCCTTTAGAATTTTTAAGGACATGCCTTATCGGGATATGGGTTGTTGGAATGCTATGATATCTGGGTTTTGTCAGAATGGAAATGCTACGGAGGCATTGAGCTTGTTGGATGAGATGAGATTAGAGGGTATAAAAATGGATACAGTGACTATTGCAGTAGTACTTCCTATATGTGCACAGCTTGGTGATATTGTGCATGGAATGTCAATTCACTTGTATGTTATAAAGCATGGCCTAGAATTAGATGTCTTTGTGTCAAATGCTTTAATAAACATGTATGCCAGATTTGGTGAGTTAAGACATGCACAAAAAGTATTTGATGATATGATGGTAGTAAGAGATTTAGTATCATGGAACTCTTTAATTGCTGCATACGAGCAGAATAATGTTCCCGAAAAAGCACTGAAGTACTTTCAAGAGATGATGATAAATGGGATTCAGCCTGACTTGTTGACATTGGTGAGCTTAGCTTCTAGTATAGCTCAAACAAAAAGTTTTCGTTGTTGCAGATCGGTTCATGGATTTGTATTAAGGAGATCTTGGATTCAGGAAGATGTTATTATGGGTAATGCTGTTGTGGATATGTATGCGAAGTTGGGTCTTATTCATTGTAGTCGTAAGGTTTTTGACGAGATCCCTATTAAGGATGTAGTGTCATGGAACTCAATGATCACAGGTTATGCTCAAAATGGACTTGCAAGTGAGGCTATTGAAATTTACAACATGATGAAAGAGTGTGATGACATAGAACCAAACCAAGGAACTTGGGTGAGCATTTTGCCAGCTTATGCTCATCTAGGGGCATTGCAAGAAGGAACAAGGACTCATGGGCATGTTTTCAAAGTAGCTCTTAATTTGGATGTCTTTGTTAGTACGTCCCTCATTGACCTTTATGGAAAATGTGGAAAACTGGATGAAGCCGTGTTATTGTTTCATGAGGTGCCTAGAATGAGTTCAGTCCCTTGGAATGCCATAATAACATGTCATGGTATTCATGGAAATGGTAGGGTTTCTCTGAAACTGTTTAATGATATGCTGAATGCAGGTGTTAAACCAGATCATGTAACATTTTTATCTCTATTGGCTGCTTGTAGCCATTCAGGCTTAGTTGATGAGGGTAAAACTTACTTTCATATGATGGAGCAAGAGTTTGGCATTAAACCTGTTCTAAAGCACTATGGCTGCATGGTTGATCTGCTTGCCAGGGCTGGGGGCCTAGAAACGGCGTACCAATTTATAAAAAACATGCCTTTGCAACCGGATGCTTCAGTTTGGGGTGCTCTTCTTGGTGCATGTAGAGTACATGGAAATGTTGAGCTGGGTAAATTGGCTTCAGATAATTTGTTTGAAGTCGATCCAGAGAATGTTGGCTACTATGTAGTACTGTCCAACATTTATGCTAATTATGGGAAATGGGAGGGGGTGAATGAAGTGAGATCATTGGCTAGAGACAAGGGGTTGAAGAAGACTCCTGGATGGAGCTCAATTGACCTAAACAATAAGATTGAAGTCTTTTATACAGGAAATCAGTCTCATCCACAATGCCATGAGATATATGAGGAATTAGGTATTTTAACTGCTAAGATCAAGACCTTAGGTTATACTCCAGATTATACCTTTGTATTACAAGATGTCGAGGATGACGAGAAGGAACAAATCCTTACCAGTCATAGTGAGAGATTGGCTATTGCTTATGGAATTCTTAACACTCCTCCTAAAAGTCCTTTACGGATCTATAAAAATTTACGGGTTTGTGGCGACTGCCACAATGTAACTAAACTAATTTCTAAGATCACAGAGAGAGAGATTATTGTAAGGGACTCCAATCGCTTTCATCACTTCAAGAATGGTATTTGTTCATGTGGGGATTACTGGTAACATATGCCCATAGTTCTGCAGAGAAATTTAAACCTTTTAAGGTTGGCATCATTATGCTGTAGCTGCTGCAAGAAATGTAATTTGTTCTTCTCAAGCTGTTGTACTATACTGTGAATGATGAATCCTCACAGTCGTTCTTTTTCTGGAATTCGCTCTTCCCTGTTCTTGGTCTGAAAATAAAGAAAGGTCTTTCAAATTTAAACTTGATTTTGGTTCGCTACCAAATTTATTGATTAAAGTTAAGAACTTGTCAATTTGCAAAACGAAATCGGGATTTGGCCGAAAAAGAAGCAAGACTACGACCTATGGATACCATGACCAATCACCATCGACAAAGAAGAATCTTTTTAAATCACTTCGTGTTTTCAAGCATCCAAAATACAACGGGAATGGAACAGAGATTTTTATGGAGGTAATCATTTCATTCTCTTGCATATTTACTTTTGTTTAGTGTTGTAGTCACATAATTGCCATTTGATGCAAGTAAAATTAATTTTTTTAGACCCTTTTAAATCACTGCAACAAATTTTCTTTTGGAACGAGGAGTATATATTTTATTAGTTTTAAGGTCAACAAGACATGCCTCTAAGTGAGCTAAGTTGACTAAAATTAATTGATATGTTTGTCTTCTGTGAGGCAGAGACATGCTCATTTTTTTACCATTTCAAACTATTAGGTAATTTATCCATTACCTTTTTGATTTGTCTTCCTGAGAAATATATTCAGGAAATAGAGCTTTCACTTTTATCACTTTCTATATTTCCTGTTGCAGACTTGACGAAGGTATATGTGTATATCAGTTTCTTGGTTGTGCTGGTCCAACTCAAACAATGCTTATGCTTCATTTCACCAGTCTGAAGATGAGCAGTGTCTTGTTATTGAATTTGCTGGTAAGAATTTTGTGACGGTTACCAAGTGTGATTGCTCTGTTGTTCTTTGAAACCATTCATTGACTTTGTGTATGTGTCACGAGACTTTTGATATTAGCTTGTACATTTTGTTGTTACAAACTTACTATTACCTTTCAATTGAACATCCTACTATTTTCTGTCTGGAAGGCAGTTTGATTAGGCTGGTTTTCTCACATGGAGGGAGGAACATATGCTGTTGCGGATTTCTACTTTACTAGATCATGAGAAGGCACTAAACTTATTGCTTGTGATTTTACCTTCGTGTTGTGTAAGTTGCTGGTGCCTTGAATTTGTATTCTGAAGTCTCAAACATGTATGCTCAAATGCTTTATTAGCCTCCTTTCTATATTCTTAAATGGTTGAACCTGGAGAGCTCCAGGAACTTTCCCCTCTTTCATTCCCCGACTCGCAAACAAAGAACTAAACCTATCACATTTGTCACCTGTTGAGTCCTTTTAGCCAACTCTTAGACTTTGATGTTTACTCTTTGAGTTGAACCCGATATTTCTTTCAAGTATTATTTGTGCTCTTTCTTCGTTTATAGTTGAATGCTTCATGTTGTACAACTGTATTTGTGCTGTTTATTTATTTATTGTCAAGGTCTTTACATGTACAAGTGTTATATGTTCATACACATTTATAATTAGATTGCTAATGCCTATGTGGAAATACTTGAACTTTGTTAACTTCTTGGTTAGTGTTTGCTTTGAGTTAATAATCTAAGGAAGTCTTTTGGATGTCAGATTATTTCATGTCTCGAATCAAGGCTTTCAACTCTGTTTACTGTCGCAATAGGATAGCAGAAAATATTAAAAGGAACTTCATTAAGTCATGCTGTCATTTCATCTTGGCTGGTTCCATGTTTCGATCTCTAGCGCAATGTTATCAACTGTTCAAGCACGAGACTGGATGCGGTGAACCAAAATCAGAGGCTGTTGCCACCCCAGATATTTCACCGAAGGTAAAGATATTGGAAGAAATTTGAACCTCTGTAAGTGGAGAAGTGTTGTGCTCTCAAGCTGCTACCAGAGAAAATAGGAAAATGGTGTATACAATAGAGATATCAGAATATCATCTGTTGCTTTAGGTATAACATGCTTTGCCTTATTGTTCTATAGAACTGTATGGTGTATATTTATTCGTTAGATTGTAAGGCCTCGAAATGACGGTTGTTGATCACTTTTCGGTTGAAATACCCTTCCTAAAGTGTTTGTTGGGGGTGAAGTGTACAAATAGTCGATTTGAGGACCTCTATCAATACGCCTTATTCCTTTTCTTTAACTCAAATAATTAGGCATCTTCTTCTTTTTGAGTTGATTGGATATTTGAAAACTAATGAGTTACCATCTTTTGTTGTAATAGGATTTGCAAGAAAGTAAAAGTTAATCGTAAAATATGTAAAATAGGCAGAAAGAACTAGTCAAGTTTTACTTCTATACTAGATAAAAATCTCACTTAAAGTCAGAAATTTGGCTTTAATAGTCCAAATTTCAGAACCAAAGGGTAGGCCTGAGGTCTAAGTTAGGTTATGAAATAGCTAAAGTTTAAATATTTATAAATTTTGATGTTTTAAAAAGCGGCCTATCTGTGTACTTGCCCTATGTTAGGATCGAGACATGTTGAATATTCAAAGAGTTATACTTCAATTTTTTATTTAGATATATTGAGATTTTCAAATATTTAATATATAATATTAGCAAAATTCAGAAAAAGCATGTCGCTTGTTCTCCTCCTTCCTTTTAAGGATTCAGTCCAATATAACAACTCAAGTATTGGGCATATGGATGGCAATGGAGCGGGTTTAAGGCTATGCGGGGCGGGTTGAAGTGGGTTTTTTAAAAATCAATGCGGGTTGCGGGTATATGTGATTTTATATGGGTGTAAATTTAATTTTAATTTATAAGAGTGATTATTAAGATAATTTCTTTAAAGCTACTAAAATATTCAAGATAGTAAATGAAAATGATTCAATAAAAAATAATTTGTTATAAATCCATTGAATAGTGAATGTTCATTTGGTTTATTCATGAACTACTAAATTCATGTATGTATGTATATTCCCTAGATGATATGACCCCCCCCCCCCCCAACTCTTTTGGATGACAATGTGAAGAACTATGTATCTACTAGTTAGATGACTTTTGGGAGTGTATATCACTCACCATTTGGAAGACACTTGAATAAGAAGAAAAGTCTTCTCCTATATCTACTTCTCTTTATATTTATATTGCTTTGAGCTTGATTTTATTACACGTTATCAACACGAATGTTCTACCATGGAGCATTAATCTTATATGCCACGAGAGAAGGGGTATACGGTAAGAATGAGCCACTGCCAAAGTTCTCTGAGAATGGGCACTTTACGGAACATCGTTTCTTCAACAACAGACCAACTAATGTACATCCAATGCCATTAATTGATATTGATGAATCAAAAGAGAAAATTGCTAGAAAGGTTGTTCCTGGATCATTTGCAACATTATGCAAAATAATGTTGAAAGACTTAAGAGTTGGCAGAAAGCGAATTGCCAGAAGTTAAACGCAGAAAGCGACACAGGAGGAGAAAGCACTTTGAAAACTAAGTCTACTTTAAAAATATGAAATGGCAACCTGCAATAAAAGTTGGTAAAAAACAAATTCACTTGGCTACAGTTGGCACTCAAGAAGAAGGTATAAAGTTTTAGTAGCATGAATTTGAATATTATTTTGATTATTTTGAAAGACTTAGAGGTGAGTCAATTGTACTTCGGTCTATTATATCGTTGGTTAAGGATAAGACGGTGGATTCAAGTCCCATCGCACCAAAAGGGTAAGACATCAGGTTAAAGTCCGGATGCACCATAATGAAAAATGTTTGAGGGTAAGACGGTAGATTCATGTTCTATCGCACCAAGAGAGTAAGACAACAATTTGAGTTTTGATGCACCATGATGATAAGGATTGGGTTTCAAGTCCCATAGAATTATGGCCTAACACGCCTTATATGGATAAGACATTGAGTTTGAGTCTCAATGCACCATAGTGGTGATAAAATGATGACTAAGGCAAAAATAATATATTTTTTGATGAAAAGTCTTGAAATTCACCCCCATTGAATTTGCTCCATTCCTTGAAAAGAATGTGGTAGCAATGTATGATAACTTTGAAATCCGCCAGTTGATTTGCTCCATTCTATCGTATGAATGTGGTAGCAGTGAATAATAAGTCTGGAAGACGACAAATGATTGAATGTATGAATAAGGGCGTGGAGCGACAGAATTATAATAGTCATCATTGTGGTAATTATAAAAGGAAGAATAATATGAGTTCTTCAAATAGTCCTTCAAACTGTGAAAATAATTTTATCATCAAAATGGTATGAAAGGTCATTAGACACGCGGTTATCGTGCGACCTAATTTGATAAGTTTATAAATCCTCCATCAAAAGAAAGAATATAAAGTGATGATGCACTTTATCTTTCAAAGTGATGTTGAGGTGGATCATGTAAATATGTCAAATATAAAGATATGACGTGTATAAATGGTTATGGTCAACTCATGAAGAGATTGTGACTTGTAATAAGCATGTGAACGTTTGCCCATTCTTGAAAGTGAGTGTGGCAAGATATGAAGAAAAAATATGAACAAGAACATATTCATGTATGGTTGAAAATATGTCACAATTCACCTCTACGGGAGGTTTGAGAGAAATAAATAAATTTTATTTGGCAGGAATGGTCAATGGTCGTGTACGTTTATACGTCATAAATATTATGGTATGTTTATAGTGAACTACCGAAAGGGCAAAAGAAAGAAATAATTCTTGCCTATAAGGGTTGTGGTCATGAACAAAATAATATTATTGTGTGACAATACAAATTTGTCATTGGTTGTGTACCTATGGTACAACAAAAGTGTAGCAAGAAACATGTCTTGCTCGTAATAATTTTGACGATGACAATAATAATATAATTTTCTCCTTGAAGGAGATACTCACCATATGGATGGTGTCATGGAATATGTGATAGTACACAAAAATTAATTACAAGCTCTAACGAGTTGTGTTATTGCCAGAGGAATAATATTGGGGTTGTAGTAAGTCTCAAAAGAAACTTTTTAAGTTTCGAATTAATTGAAAAGAAATATTGAGACTATAAATTATGAAAAGACTTATTATCTTTAGATTACTACAACCGAAGAGGGTTATAAATATTTATGTAAAAGATTACCCCATTTTTCCTATTGTTTGTTGCACACAAACATGGACATGCTGATGAAATCACATGCAAAAGTAAACTATAAGTGTACTAGAATAAAGATTAGTTGGCATGATCGGTTGGCCATTCCGATTAAAATATGATGCAAAAATAATTGAGAATTCACATAGTTATATACTGAAGAAAAAAATATTCTTCAAGAATTCTCTTGTGTTGCTTATTCTCATAATAAAATTATCATTGTGCCAGCTAAGGTTGAGATTGTATTCCCTGAAATTATTTGAAACATATAAAAAAGTGAATATGGGCCCATTCACCTTCCATGTGGATCATTTTCAACTATATGATAGATGCATATATGCGATGGTCACATGTGCTTTGTTGTCAACTTACCAATGGTGTTTGTAAGGTTGTTTGCTCGAATTGTTAAATTAAGAGCACAGTTCCAAACTATGAAATTATACTGATAATGTTGGTTGGTTTAGCAGAAATTGCATGCCTCCAATTATAGCTAAATCATTAATTATGAGAACAAAATCTCCCAAAAAGAAATTTGGTATGAGATGAATTTATTTAACATGTAGCAACGCTTATATGCATCAAGCCAACAAAGGTCCCCTATCAAAATTGGTTCAGGGTCAGGAACCAAATAATTTTCATGTAAAACGTTGAATGTGCGGTTATGATTTAATTGCTCCACCATGCACAAAGATGAATTCCCAAATAAGGTTGGGATGAATGTTAGATTTTCTAACATTAGGGGGAGAGATGACTGACAGTTGAAAATTATGTGTGAGGTTAATTATGAATTATCTAGATCCTCGTTAAAAGAAAATGTGAACTTGAAGTTCAAATGATAATTCATTTGCATAATGTTGCAAATCAATTGCCAGATTAATTTACTGACCCTGTGATATAATCAGCTGCAAATGCTCCAATGAGAAGTCCTGGAAGGACAGAGTTTATGATATGCCTGAAGCGTAATAGACCGATCAGTTCCAAATGTAAAATTCCTTGAAGAAGGAGAGAAGCAAATGATCAATATGGTCATGATAATGAATCAAGTGCTATAAGAGAGCACCACGACATAACACTTCATAAAATCTTGAAAAAGGTTCAAATACCTGAAAAATGATGAAAAATGAAGAAATCTCGATAAGTTATGTCATATTGGAATCGATATCAAATAACTGTCGACTGTATCTTTGATATGAAGTAGCGCTTCATGATATAGATCGTGATGAGGATCTTGAATTCAAATCTGTCATATAATGTGGACAGATAAATGATTGGCCAAGTAAAATGCATAATTCAAGTATATTTTGTTTTACTTAGAAAAGTGATGTTTTGGATTGATAGTTCATAAATCAAGGTATAATGTCAGTGGGGTACAAATAAATTATTATGTGATGGTATAACCGTAAGATATTAAGTACGACTTGTGCCTTGGGGCATAAATAATTGTCGCAAAAATCTTGACATTATTGGAGATGTTCTCTCCTATGGTGGATGCAATGAGATTCGTTTTGATCTGGCAATATATGAAAACTTGAATGCATATAATGAATAATTATCATGTCTAGCTAGACAATATTGAAGGTTATATGAAAATCCTTGAAGTAATCGAGGTGTTTGAAACATATAAAAGTTTGAAAGAAACTTTTTCAATAAATTTTCAAGAATCCTCATATGAATTGAAATAATCAAGGAAGAAAAGGGTACAAAAAGAATGACCCTAATTGTCCTTGCATTTTTATGAAAAGGTCAGGATCTAAATTTGTTATAATAGTTGTGTATGTTAATGACTTGAACATTATTAACACTCTTAAAGAACTTTATAAAGCTATTGAGTGTTTGAGAAGGGAATCTAAAATGAAAAGATTCTGGAAAGACAAAATTTTGTCTTGACTTACAGATTGAGAATTTGACGAATGAAATATTTTTCCATCAATCAATATACACAGAAAAGTTTTGATGCGATTTTATATGGATAAATCACATTCATTGAGTACCCCAATGATTATGAGATCGCTTGACATAAATGATGATTCATTTTGATCTCAAGAAGGATGGAGAGCTTCTTGGTGATGAAACTCCATATCTTAGTGCAATCGGGGAACTAATGCATCTTGCTAACAATACTCGACTAGATATCTGTTTTGCAGTAAATTTACTGACAAGATTCAGTTCCTCTAAAAAAAAAGACATTGAAATGGTGTTAAACACATACTTGAATATCTTTGAGGGACCATTGACATGGGGTTATTCTATTCCGATGAATCCAAGTCAGAACTGATTGGTTACGCAGATGCAGAATATTTATCTGATCCGCATAAAGCTCGGTCTCAAACACACTATTTGTTTACATTTGGAGGCACAATAATATCTTGGCGATCAATGAAGCAAACGTTGGTAACCACTTCTTCAAACTATGCAGAAATAATAGCCCTCCATGAAGCAAGTCGAGAATGCGTCTGTTTGAGATCAATGACACAACATATTCAGGAAATGTGTGGTTTTTCTTTGAAAAAGAATATACCAACCACAATGTACGAAGATAATCAACTGCAAATGAAAGTGTCCACAAGATGATTGTTGCTATGAACAAGTCGAATGAGCAATTTACTTGCAGTAACGAGGTCACGAATAGAGTGATTTTCAAGAATGTATTCGGCTAAGCTCAAAGCCTCATCATATCCATGAAATTAGAAAATGATATATCAGAATGAGTTCAATCATGCAACATCTTCGTGAATGTAATTTGATCACAAAGACACTATTAATATTTGAGAAGTTGCTATATAAGATTCAATGACATTATCACAAGAAATTAAGTGATGTTTTGATCAGGAGAAGTATAAGACGCGTTGCACTCTTTTTTCCTTGATCGAGGTTTTGTCCCACTGGGTTTTCCTTGCAAGGTTTTTAATGAGGCAACAAATAATGCGTATCAAAAGATATGTGTACTCTTTTTCCTTTACTAGAATTTTTTCACACAGGGTTTTTCCTAGTAAGGTTTTAATGAGGCACATTAACTTTGGACATCCAAGGGGAAGTGTTATAAATCCATTGAATAGTGGATGTCCATTTGGTTTATTCATGAACTACTGAATTCATGTATGTATATTCCCTAGATGATATGAACCCCCCCACCCCCTTTTTGGATAACAATGTGGATAACTATGTATCTACTAGTTAGATGACTTTTGGGAGTGATATCTCAACACTATAAATAGAGATATCACTCACCATTTGGAAGACACACTTGAATAAGAAGAAAAGTCTTCTCCTACATCTACTTCTCTTGTCTTCTTCTCTTTATACTTATATTGCTTTGAGCTTGATTTTATAACACAATTCAATTTCTTACATGTTTCCCAATTGACCTCTAAAAAATAAAATTTTAAGTCACTATCCTATTAAATTAATACAGCTTAATGAAAAAATGAATTAATTTTTATGAATTTTATTTTTAGTGTCAAAATTAACTAGAAAAAGAAAATATTAAAAAAAAGTATGTGGGGCGGGTTCATGCGGAGCGGGTCTATGCGGGGCGGGGTGAAAATGAAAAAAATTATTATGCGGGGCGGATTAAAATTTTTGCAGGTTAAGCTCAACCCACCCCATCCCGCCCCCACCCGCAACCCTCCATTGCCATCCCTAATTGGGCATTTGCCTTTTAAATTACTCGAGCGAAGGTCGTTGTATATATAATGGATAATACGATGACAGTGATTCTTAAACACACAATTGACAATTATTTTTCAATTTAAACTTGTTC
Source organism: Solanum etuberosum (assembly GCA_029582245.1). Lineage (NCBI taxonomy): Eukaryota > Viridiplantae > Streptophyta > Magnoliopsida > Solanales > Solanaceae > Solanum > Solanum etuberosum. Next base: position 35,044 of record JAJONR010004100.1, read on the forward strand.
ATTATTCAGATATATTAGTATTAAAAGTTACATGTTATTCGAAGGAAAAAAATAAAACTAATTAAGAGTTGTATGGATTGACATTTTATGTTAGACTTTGATCGTTCAAAGTTAGCCAAACTTTCGACAAAATATTTGAAGTTTGTTTCCACAAACAATTTATCGAATTGCTTGAAAAAGTTTAGCTTTCACAGGTCCAATTTCAATTTCGTATCTTCAAAAATTTATTCAAAAGTGGTTAAACTTAGCGGGGGGAAATAGTATAAATTTTAGGAATCCCTTAGTGTAAGGAACAAATCACATCCTATCCTTGCCCTTTTTTTCAATTTACAAAATTCCCTCAAAATTAGTGTCATCCGGATACATAGCAATCTATCTGGATACATTACATCTGATACATTAAGAAAATTCAGTTACGATTTAAAAGAAAAGGGAACGTAAAATTGAGTGTGATTTTTCCAAATCACACAAATCAAGTTGTTGTCAATCTTTCCCAAATCGTACCAGCTTCAAACAATTCAAATTTTGTTCTCTCAAATCGTACCAAATTCTAAAAAATAAAAACAATAGCTGATACATGATGAATATATCTATTTTGTTGAGACAATCAAGAATATGGGAAGCGGGGTGAGTTATGACCGATACAAAATGATGGAATCGTTGTTGGACAAATAATTTCTTTTGTGAATCTCTAAGTTCATCGAAAATCCTTTCAATTTTGATTCAAGATTGTCGAAATTTTTGAGATTCAAAATTCTTCTCCCAATTCATCGAAGATCCTTTCAATTTCGATTCAAAATTGTCGAAAACTTTGAAATTCAAAATTCTTCTCCTAGTTCATCGAAGATCCTTTCAATTTTGATTCAAAATTGTCAAAAATTTTGAGATTCAAAATTCTTCTCCTAGTTCATCGAATATCCTTTCAACTTTGATTCAAAATTATCGAAAATTTTAAGAAAATACATCATGAATATCTTCACTAGTCTCTTATTATCATCGTTAGGGGTTTGAAGAAGTTCTAGAGCTTCTTTGAGGGCTCTCAGTCTCTCCCTTCGCGCCGCTGCCGCCACCTCTATGGCACTTTCCTCCTCTATCGACATTGACTATATAATTGTATACTAAATGCCAAATTCAAACTCTCACTGCTTCGACAGAGTAAAAGAAATGAAAAAAAGTAGAAAAACACAACGTTGATAGAGCAACTAGTTGGATTTTATATGTATCATCTTTTATGTATTATGCCCATAAAATTGTGCATGATATTACTATTTATAACTTTAACTTTAGGGGTAAAGAGATCTGATAATGAAAGATATAGAATTACAAGTATTGTGTTGTGTAGTTGATTTTTTTTATTTGTGATCTCGAGATGAATATATTACTCATGATACATTACTATTTCTAAAATATTTATTAAATTGCTAAGTATTGTAATCCTACCTGATACATTAAAGTAGTAAAGATTGTCCATAAGGTGTTTGAGTTTAGATCGATACATTACTGCGTGGTAGTTATTACGTATCAGATACATGTAGTGTTAATTTGTATAAATGTATAATGATCAAAAAAAAATTTTTTTTTTTTTGGAGATGGATATATTACTCATGATACATTACTATTCCTAAAATATTTAGTAAATTATTAAGTATTGTAATCGAACTAGATACATTAGAGAAGTAAAGATTGTCTGTAAAGTGTTTGGTTTTAGATCGATACATTACTGTGTGATAGCTATTAAGTATCAGATACATGTAATGATAACTTGTATGATTATATAATTGACAAAGAATGAATATTTAGCAGTAATTTGTATGAATGTATCATGGTCATTAATGTGTATCAGATACGTGTGATACATATTAGTCATTAATATGTATCAGATACATATTAGTCATTAATATGTATCAGATACATGTAATATTAATTTGAATGTATGATTTCTGATTAAGAAAGTGACATAATATATTACTATTTATCTATCTTAGTATGTTTGTGAAGTATTGTAGCTTATTTGTGGGTGATCCATGAGACAATGTTACTTCATAAATCAAATAACAAATTCAGACGTGAGACAGTGTTGATACATAGCATATGATATATAAGATTCTTTTCTGCTACGCTTAAAAAGGAAAAGAAACGTAAAATTAAATAACAAATTCATAAATCACGCAATCACGTTGTTGTCCCTGCTAATCAATATCTCACAAAACGTAATAACTTGAAACAAATCAAACTTCAAATTTCTTCTCCCAAATCGTCCAAAATTGTTTCAATTGTAATTTCAAATTGTCAAAAATTTGAGCAAATACATCATGAATATCTCAATTTTGTTGAGATATTCAGGAATCTGAAAAAGTGTATTTGTATTGGTTGCCAATATAAAATTTTGACTTCTTCCGGAGGTAGTAAAAAATTACATCAATGTTCTACACAATGAATCATAAAAATTTGAAATATAAGAGTTAAAAAAGATAAATATCATAGTCTGATACATAATGAAATAGTCAACATTGCCACTGATATGTATCATATCCCTATTATTGGATCTAATACACAGTACTCCAGTTATAGAACATTAAAATTTATGTATCGAAATTATGATTGGGTAAAATATACATATATAACCTTCTAAGTTGGATAAGACTAAACAAATATTAAAGAGTGTACAAGTGATTTGGTACTATTTATATAGCCTTTTAAATTTGAATAACATTGAAGATACATTATAGAACTTAATACATATAAATGATACATTAGGTAGTGTTTGCGTATCAAGTACATTTATATTAAACATGATAAACACTAATAGAAGATTCGACAACAATAGGGTTATGTATTAATACCTTAAATATGAACATGATACATGTATAAAACAAAAACTATTGTAGCAGTGATGCATTGAAGCAGTGATAACATTAACAAAGACTTATTTAAGAATCAAAATAAATGAGATACATTGTAAATATGTACCTATGATAGTGATGGCTGTGTAATGACAGATTCAACTTTTTCCTCTTTTTTTGAGCTTTTTTTCAACAGTAGATTTAGAACTCGAATATGCATAATTCTTCGGCTTTTCCTTTCTCAAATTCTTCATGATTAATAGATCATTTCGTTGTTTATATCTGACAGTTTTCATCATCAGAATCAAATACACAAGGTACTATATCTCCAGTAGGTGAAACTAATTGGGTAAGCTCAATACTAAAAGAGGGAGCAAAATCCATATGTATAAGAAAATTGTAGATGAAAAAGCTAATTTTTTTTAAATTAAAAAAATGATAATTGAAGAATTGGAAAGAAATTTTTTTTGATAAAAATAATAATTTTATCTCTTTAGAAACTTGAAATCGATGAACTGGAGAGAGAATATATTTGAAATTTGAAAATGGAGCGATGGATGTAACTGCTAATACATGTGAGTGATTTTAGACGGGAAAATAGGAACAAAAAGCGTTGGGTTGGAAGGACTATGAGGTGATGTATCCGAAAAAGAAGAGAAGGAGAGGAAAAGAGAGAATTTTGTAATATTTTGAAATGGTAGGAAATTTTAAAGAATACGGAAGAAAAGTTGTGTAATTAGGTAATTTTTTCAAAAAAATAATTATTTGTGCACTTGCCCAAGTGGATTTTGAACTCTTAGGCCCAAATTCCTGTAACGGATCGAAATGGACCCAACCCAAACACAACACATATTGTCTATTGATTTCTGCCCCAATTTCAAAGTTACTCTTATTATACGGCGAAGTTGGCGCCGGCGAAATTGTTCTCTCTCTCCGTTGTACTCCGGTGGATCTCTTCAGTATATCCGGCGTAATCGAGTTGTAAGTCCCTCTCTAGATTCCTCGATGTCGAAATTAAAACCCTAATTCCATTTTTACAAATGATTTGCATTGTTTCGCTTGTAATCTCACTGTATAACAAACCCTAGAATCCAATTTGTATAGTTCGTCGTGGGTTGTACTCGAATGGACATACTATTTGCTTATTAATGGCTCCGAAATTCTAGGTTTTGCCAATCTGCCTGCCTTTCACTAACTGAAAAAGATAAAAGACTTTTCAAGATATGTTTTCGATATGTTGTGGGTTTCAGCTCCTTTTTGACAGGGTAAGATGAAATTTATTAAAAAGGTACGTTCTGTCCTAATTGTATCAACCTATCTGAACATGATAGGGTAAGGTAAAATTCATCAACTTCAGAGCAACTCTTGTTCCGTTGAGCCAAATAGTTTAGAAAATGCATAAAGGAGCAATCTTTTGAACGTTGTTGAATTTTTTGATATCTCTGTCCTTGCCAGCATAATAATAAGCTCTATACATCTCCTGGCATAACCCAACACACTCCAAACAAATTGAGAAATGACTGAACTAGCAAGACTTGGTTACAATGAAGAAATAGGTTTATGCTACTTTCCTGGTAACATTCACAGAAGAAACATCTACTGCACAAGGATACACCTTCTCTTTGAAGATTGTCATAAATACAGGCATTCCTGGTTGCTTTTGGTTGCAACCCTACCAAAAAAAGTTACCTTGGAGGTACCTTTGATTTCCAAATAATTTTCCAAGGCTAATCCATATCTCAATCACGAGATTGCTTTTGTAGATCAGAGCAACTTTTTACAGTAAAGTGTACTCTTTCTAGCCAACCACTTCAATGAATCAATGTTAATATCATTTGCAGATACAGGTTGTAGAACCTCTTTAGAAGACCAAACTCATAACTCTCTAGTCTTTCCCAATCATTGAGGTTGCTTCTAAATTGTAGATGTTATCTAGTATTAGAGGAACAATCAGCCATCAGCCTATCATGGACTTTCCATTTAACGAAGTAGGGAACTCTTTTGTTTAGTATCCCAATATCTAACTAGTGATCCAGCCAGAATCTGATGCTTTTGCCGTTTCCCACAGTTGTGCTAGTAAAAGAGTTGAACTCCCTCCAATAAGGACAAATATGCTTCCAAATAGTTGTTTCTATTAATTATTAGTGATTTTAGGAGTCCACTGGTCCTCCTTGCCATATATGGTATTGATACCTTAGTTTTCATCTTTGAGTCTCCAAAACCATTTGATTAGTAAGCTTTTGTTTTGAAGCCTGTTCTGGTTATGGTGCATGTTTTTGTCAATGTTTAGCATGTCTTGCATTGTGTTAATCTCCATTTTTGAGCTATTGCAATGCTGGAACAAAGAGAGCAGGTTGTGCAAGAAATCACAAAATACTTGAATAGCATTCCTCGAGCCATTTGGTGGACTATATGGCTTGAAACAAATAGCAGATTTTTTAAAGGAAACTGAAGAATCAGACATAGCTTTAAACAAAACTGTATATATTTTCTATCTTTTTAGTGCAAACTGGTTGTTGAGCATGATGAAGATGCTATACTAGATGCAACAGGGGATATGCTCAATGCCTCCAATCTCAATCTTTAGTTACATTTTGTGGCACTGACTTAGTGCAAGTATTTATAAAATCTTTGATAAGAAAAGATAGAGTGGGAGAGATATGGAGGATCATATAGCCAATACTAATTAGTTTGGGATGTAGACATAGTTGATTGATTGATAGATCAGAGTTCTTGATAATTTTCTCAACTTGGTGCTAAGAATTAGAGGCATCGACATGTGAAGGTCCCTAGTAGTGTTCTCAAATTGGGTATACTCCTAGAAAGTATCGTATGTTACACGTGCTTTTATCCCACTGACCTGAAATCCTGTACTCATAAAGGACCATAGCTACTTAGCTCTTTTCTTAATGTAATACAAGATTGCAGTGAGAAAACATTAACTAGATCCCAGCTGTTTTGGAAAATTTTCCACTAAGTGGCATTTGTGTTCTCGTCTCACCACCCAAAAGTTGTGCTTCGTCCCAACTTCCACCCTACACCCTACCTTATATAATTTTTTTCCCTTTAGTTATCTCTTGATTTCTGCTGGTTTGGTCCTTTGACTTGCACATACGCTGGTGCTTTTCTCAGTTTAATATGATTGCCTGTAGTTACTTTTAAGGACAGGGAAACTGTAGCAGGACTAATACTAGGTTGTTGCTTTATGCAGTTCTTGGGGTTTTTATTGTGTCATTTGATTTGATGAAATTGGAGCATAAATGGCAAGCTATTCAGGGAAAGGATCTCCATTAAATGGTTCCGTGTATGTCTGTAACTTGCCCCTTGGTACAGATGAAGATATGTTAGCTGAATATTTTGGCACAATAGGGGTGCTAAAGGTATGGTTGTGAACAGGTACTTCAAATTATGTTTGAGAATGTTTGTTATATGCTCTCTCCCACTTCCCCCTACTCTGCTTTGTACAAGCTCTCTTTGATTTTTTTTTCTTTTCTAAGGATTTGTTTTGCTTCATGTTGTAGAAAGACAAACGAAGCGGTAGGCCCAAGATATGGTTATATCGTGATAAAGTTACAAATGAGCCCAAAGGCGATGCTACAGTCACATATGAAGACCCTCATGCTGCATTAGCTGCTGTTGAATGGTTCAATAACAAGGATTTTCATGGGTCAATGATTGGGGTATTTATTGCAGAGTCTAAGAACAAAGATGAGGCTTCCTATGTTTCAGTGAATCAAATTAGTGAGCCCAATCTGGACAGTGGTCTGGCTGTGCAGGATGAAGGCTCCAACGATATAGATGGAGGTGGCGGAAGAGGTAGGGGCAGGGGAGATGCTTCTGCAAAGGCATGGCAACAAGATGGTGACTGGTTGTGTCCGAATACAAGGTCTGTGATATGATCATTGGTGAGCAGCTCGTTCGTGCTCTACTGTATCTTTTTTCAATTGTCTGTTTGTACTTCGAGTAGTCCAGTATGTTCTTGTGCTTACAGTTTTTGTAATTTATGTGTAGCAGTTGCACTAATGTGAACTTTGCATTTCGTGGAGTTTGCAACCGTTGTGGAACTGCTCGACCTGCTGGTGCTGGTGGCGGTGGGGCTGGAGCTGCTGGTCGTGGGAGAGGACGTGGTAGCCAGGACCCAGGCGCTCCTGGTCGTGCAGTTGGTGGTCCTCCAGGCCTCTTTGGTCCAAATGATTGGGCTTGTCCAATGTAAGAATCTTCATTTTCATTTTGCAACTTATTCTATTTTTATTTTTTTGAAACTGGTAACTTTGTGTTCCTCAGCATTAAGGGCTATGCTGGCCACCTCCAAAAGTGTTAAGTTACATAGGAAAACCAACAGAAAAAAGAAAACAGGACTACTTACAAAGCTCCTATGAAATCCACTAGTTGAATTTCTTCTTCTATGTTCATTTCTTTACACCAAAAACCTAAAGTGGTAATTACTTTCCACTTAATCTTCTCTATAGTGCATTCTTTCCCTACAAAAATTCTCTGATTTCTCTCCTTCCAAATGATCCACCAGATACAAGCAGGTACTGTTCTCCACCACCTCCTCTGTCTCTTACTACCTCCCCTTCTGACCCAACAACTTAGTAGGTCTGCTGTATGTTCTGGCATAATCCAATTTAGGCTAGCTAAATTAGTGAAAAGAGCCCATACTGGTGTTGTTACTTTGCAGTGGAGGAACAGATGATTGTTGCTTTCTAGAGCCTCTTTACAAAGATAACATCTTGAGGCAATAATTGTTCCCCTTTTTTGAAGTTTATCATGTGTCAGGCAAGCTCTTACCAACCAAGTGAAACACTTCACCTTAGTAGGGGCTACACTCTTCCATATAGCACTCCATGACCCTGATTTCTTCCCCGCAATTGTGGCTAGATCCCTATTATACATTCTGTTCACATAGAATTGAACATAGAATTGACCATCGGTATGATGCCTCCATAACAATTTATCTGTTTCCAGATTTGTGCCAGGAAAATCTCCAATCAAAGCTAGCATATCCGATACCCACTCTATTTCCCAATCATCAAGAAATCTCCTAAAGAGCAAATTCCATCCTTGTGGAGACCAAACCTCTTGTATTTTGCTGTCAGGATTCAGGCAAATGGAAAACAACCCAGGGAATAAATTTTCCAAGGACCCTTGACCAGTCCAGTCTTCCTTCCAAAACGAAGCCTTATTCCCTCGACCAACCTTTATCCTTACATTGTCTCTGAAAGCCAACCATAGGTTTCTTATAGTCCTCCATACTCCCACACCATATGTTTCTGTCACTTCCTCTGAACACCATTGATCTTCCTGACCGTACTTGTGTTGGATGAGTTCCTTCCATAGAGCTTGATCTTCCAAATTGCATCTCCACAACCATTTGGTAAGTAAGCTGTTGTTGTGTATCTTTAGGTTTCTTACTCCCAAACCCCCATATCTTTTGCTCTGTTGAACCGCCATCCATTTAACTAAGTTGTAGCTCTTCTCAATCTTGTTACCTTGCCAAAGGAAATTTCTCCTCAATGAGTCTATAGCTTTGACTACCTTGGCGGGAATGGGAAAAAGTTGAAATATGATACTTCCTCTGTCCCAATTTATGTGACACATTTCGGATTTCGATATTCAAACAAGTCTAGCTTTGACTGAAAATTTGTCAATTATTGTGACTTATAGTACTTTTTACGCAGTTTACAAATATATAAATTTCATTTTAAAAAATTTGAAGATTCCATGGGCAAATTCTCGGTCTAACTTAAACTGTTTGACTCTCGGAAAACGAAATGTGTCACATAAATTAGGATAGAGGGAGTATAATTTTTCACCCATAAACTGCCTGAGCATATTTCCTGCACTTCCATTTTCCTTATACCTTATCATAAAAAAAAACTTTCCGAGCATAATCAGACTTTGTATTCTCCTTATTGCACTAATCTTGAAGTTAGTTGAGTCTTCAGGTATCTGGTAGGTTTTTCCTTTAGATTTTTATTCTCCTATAAATCCGTGCTAGTTAAAAATAGATACAGTTGGCCTTTACTGTACTTCTCTTTTTTTGGATAAGTGACTTACCAGTACCTTCAACAACTACATTGGCTTTACTTGGATGTTGGGTACCTACTCTAGATTACTTGGATGTTCTCTACCTAGTCGAAGATGACTCAAATAAAAGTAATAGCTGGAGTCTTGTAGTCAGGGACTTGGTTTTGGTGTCATTCTTTTGTTTTCGAGGGTGTATGGGTTGGTGCAGTTTTTGCCCAGATTTTTTTTTACCAAAACCTTTTTGATTGAAGAAACAAAATCCATCTGAGAAACATAGGAATTGTTAACTCCGTCATTTTTCTTTAGTCTAGTTGTTTTAGTTGACTTTTAATCTCCTAGTATTTCATTCTACTTGAAAGAGATTCCAAGGTGTAAGCTTAAAAAGACCAATAAAGCTAGCAAATAGAAATTGTGCATTGTTCAAGATCAAACAAACCAAGTGATTCTACTTCTGTTCTTCCAACTCTTTATTATTACCGTTAAAATCAACCCTCACGCGCCTACTAGGTAAAAGAATCTCAGCAATGTGACAAGTCAGCTCTTTGTATTTAAATGATACATAAGGAATGAGGTTGGAAGGTTAAAATTGAACAGGGTTGAGATGGAGTGCTAAGAAGAAAATTTGGGGGCAAGTTAGAGGGGTTTTCTATGTATTTGTCCTTCTCTTTATTTTGAGAAAGGTAAGTATGACCATTAGAATCGTACTTGTCATTCTGAATTCAGAGTGACTGTCCAATATCATTTAACTAGCTTGGAATGAATTGTTAATTGTTATTGATTGGCCTTTATTATGTTGCCCTTTTTTTATAGGTTGACATTTACTATTTGTCTTTGACCTATTGTTCAGGTGTGCCAACATTAACTGGGCTAAGAGGAACAAGTGTAACATATGCAACACCAACAAGCCTGGGCACAATGAGGGTGGTGTGAGGTATGGATCACAGGATGCAACATTGAATGCTTATTTAGATCTCTTAGAAGTGCAAATGTTGTTTCCTGTTACCTCTTTTTTTTAAAAAGGAAGTGCTGCTGTTGTTTTCTAAGAAGCGCTCCCCTCTCCCGTTTTCCTTGTTGCTTTGCAACAATAGGAAGGAAATTGTTGCATTCCTAGCAACTGGAAAGGAACAGAGGTGAACAAGACATGATGCTAGGTGGCACTTAATGTTGATGTTGGCGGTGTTTGAGCTACTGGTGATTTAGACTAATGTGCTACATGAATATTATCCAAGGAAAACTTCCTTATTTGGGATCTTGTATATGGGACACTTATCAAGAAAAGTATAGCTGCGTTATAGGCTTGTAATTGCAAATTTATTGTTTTTGTCAATCTTTTGGTCTTATTATAATCATTGAGGACAGGAAAACACCTGGAAGCCACCCACCCACCCTCACCCACACACACTAATTGCTGACTAGTTTTTTATATAATTTATCGTTGCCTTTTTGGTTAGTAAGCATGTAATACAGTTTAATTTGATGTCTTTTATATTGTTTCTCAGTTTAATTTGATGTCTTTTATATTGTTTCTCAGTTTAATTTGATGTCTTTTATAGTGTTTCTCTTAGGTATTAACTATGATCTGCTTTTATTGTACTCGTCAGAGGAGGACGTGCTGGAGGTTATAAAGAACTTGATGAAGAAGAAATAGAGGAAACTAGACGTCGGAGGAGAGAGGCTGAAGAAGTAAGATAAAAATTGCAGAAGTTTATGAGTTCTATAGCTTATCCTGGGTATTATTCTGCTTCTGACTTTCTGGTGAAATCTTCATCTCAATTATAGGATGATGGTGAAATGTATGATGAGTTTGGAAATCTGAAGAAGAAGTTTCGCGCTAAAACGCAGCGAGCAGAAGCAGCCCAGAGCCTCCCCCCTGGAGTAGGACGCGCTGGATGGGAAGCTGAGGAATTAGGCAAGGACAATAGTTTTGTTATGTGTGTTGTCCATAATGCAGAATTTATGGTTCTATGCATCTTGCATAATTTCTCTTAAATGCAATATCTAGCGAATCGAACTGTTTCATCTAGTAGACACATTTCGGCTAGATCTACTAGATTGCTTAAGTTGATCCTAGTCACCCAGTTTTGGGATCGATGAGCTGCTTTAGTCCTGAGCTTTAAAAGATTTCATAACAGAGTGCTCAGTGTTCTTGTGAGGTTTAATTGATCGAAGACCGACGTGTTCCTGACCCCGAGCACTCTTTAATTTTGCAGGTGTGGCTGAGCGAGATAGAAAGGAAAGAAGCAGAGAAAGATCAAGAGATTATGATGATAGGGAGAGAGCTAGGCATCGAAGCAGAAGCCGGGAAAGGGATAGGGGAAGAGATAGAGACCGCTCCTATGACTATGATCGAGACAGAGAATATGGTCGTGACCGTGACCGTGAGCGGAACAGGTATCGTCATTGAAGATTGTGTGCGACCCTTCATCAAATATGGTATTCATCAAACTTTGTTTGTTTCATGTTTTTGTATGGGCGGCTACTAGTATGGCACCTTCTTAAGGTTGCTTCACCTCTGTCAAATTCATATGTCGACTTTTCGACTTAATCTTGGTCATTTTTTTTTCACTCATATGTTGAATATTCGACGTGCATTTTTACTGTGTTTCTGCCTTATTTGTACGTCCCTTTTTTTTTTTTTTTTAAGGAGGCTATCATAATCTTTTCCCGTGTATCTTTTAATTTCTTCCCATAGTTGAACTGTTAAGACATTCTAGGGAATCAGTTTACTACACTCCATTTAAAAAATATCGAGGTGCGCATCTAAGGGTGTGCTCTAGTGGTTGATGAAGTTGGTTGCGGATCATGAGGTTTTAGGTTTAAATTCCAACAGAGACCACACTAGATAAGTTCTAGCTTTGGTGGACATAGTTACTTTACACTTACTGATAGTGGTAGGTATCTCGTAGAATTAGTCAAGGTGAGCAAAAACTGACCTGAATACTATAGTTATGAAAAATAAAAATAAAATATTGAGGTGCAGAATATAAATGATCAATAGATAATTTGACTTCTTTTAAGGCATGCTACATAAACCTAAGTTGCTCGGACTCTTCACTTTTGGTGCCGCACCTGCGTCCACGATATGAGTGTGGGATCCGTGTTCGATTTGGTCAACTGATTTTGGGTACTTCGACCAAAATCGATTGGGAAAGTCTGGACGGTTCTAATGATTTTTGTAATCAATACAAATGCTAAGGTGAAATTGAAGAAAGGACTACCTTTTATATAGAAATTTCTATATCACTCTTTTTCCTTTAATCTCCTTCCTCGATTCACCTCAAGCTCTCCACATAATATCTCATAGTTTAGGTTTATCACTCTATTTTTAGATATTTTAATTAGTTTTAGGAGACCCCCGCGCCCGTATCCATACATGGATCCATATCACCAAATCTTAAAAATTAAATCACAAAGGATCCTACCTCTAGATCCACACCCATATCGGACATCCCTACCCGAGTCCGAGCAACTTAGACATAAACATACATTTAAATTTTGGCCTCAGCTAGCAGGTGAGCATTCCAATGTTGAGAGTATACATCTAAACACCTAAACTTGGTCTTAACTGGTAAGTAAATACTCTTACTCATTCCCATTGTGTCTCGTGCTCATTAGATGTTGACATGGTATATAAATTCTGGAGGTGTCTAGTTGATCATTTTGTAAGTTGGAGTGTTCAACTGACACAATAGAGACGAGTTGAATTGTTTAAATGTGTATATTTATAATTGTAGTGTTTAGTTGTCAGTTGGACTATATTATGCTTTCTTTAAACTTTCACAAATTTGCATAAACTACACAAGTTTTGTAAATCAGACCGTATAAAAAGTCATAATCAAAGTTCTTATTTAACTCTCCAAATACTAATGATGTCATTTATATGAGACATGAAGTAGAATATGCATTTCTTTTAAGTTTTTTGGGTCTCATTTCTTTAGCAACTATGTTCAGCCATTCATGTATTTAGGTGTCATTAGTTTGACTGGTATAATTTATTTAGGGGTAGGGTGTATGAGAATAATGTTAGATGTATTAATAATATTAACATTAGTAATGTTGATATTAATTATGCTGAGATTATTTGTTATGCAGTGTCTAGTTCGATATATTAAAAATAACATGCATTGCATAGTTTCTAAAAACAAATTATTTCTATATAAAAATACGCTTCACAAATCGGTGGAAAGGATGTGGAAAAGATTTTGTGGAACAATTGTCTTTTTAATCAAGTTAATGCATGCATTATTTTTAGTTATACATAGGATAATATCGAATAGAGTGTATAACTAATACAAAATATTAGTTATATATAGGTGAAAAAAGTGTACCAAACATGATATTAGAAACACATAAAATTAATGTATAAATTATTTTTTCTAATGACCTGTTAGTATTTGGTTGCAAAAGCAGAAAATTACATTGACCTTTGGTGTTAATTAGTTTTTTATATATTTATTTAGTTATATTTCATGGCAAACCCAGCTATGTTGGGTGTTTTTTTTTTTTTTTTTTAAAGAAGTGGGGTATTAGTTATTATGTCATTTTCCTTGTTAGACATCCCAAAATTATCATCCTTGATATTGGGAAAACATTATCTAATATAATTGATTATGTTTTATAATTATACTTTATAGTGATACTAGAGAAAACACAAATCCTTAAATTTGGCAGCACAACTTACTTTAGCACTTAAACTGTATATATGTTTAAATAATAAATATCATTTTTAACATCTTTCAAGTAATTTAAACATCTAAGGAATAATGTGACAGAGAGAGTGAGTGCACTCTCCTACACATGACCTTTTTTTTATTGGTAAATATACAACTAATATTTTAAATAGTTTTTCTTGATATATTAACTCTTTAAAAAATATGTAATTTTTCTTATTTAGAGGTAAATGAAATTTGTGGGTCCCCCTTTTTAATTTCTTTTTAAAAAAATTCTTTTCATTTTGTTGTTTCCTCAATACACCTCTTTCTCCGTTGAAACACCTTATCTTCCATTTTCATCCATCTCTAGGAGTGGCAAACGAGCGAATTGAGTCGAATATGAGTCAATTGAAAACGAGTTAGATAAAATGGATAAAATACTCAAATCGATTCATATTTTAAATGGATATAAACGAGTTACCCAATGGATTCTATGGGTATCCATATTATTATAGGGATCATCTTAAAAGCTTTAAAAGTAAAATCTCTTACCCACTCTTCACGCCCCTCATCCCCCCCAACCCCAACTGCAACCCCAACGCCTTAAAAATTCATTTTTTTTTATATGTTTTTCTTTTTAATTTTTTTTTTTTTACTACTTCATCCCCCTCCCCACCAGTCCACCACCACTACCCCACCGCCTACCAGCCCCCCAACCCCCAGCCCCTTCCAAAACAATTTTTTTTTTTTCCTTATCCCACCCATCCCTATCCCAACCATGCACCTACACCTTAAAAAAAAATGTGAATGTGACTTTTCTTTCTTTTATAAATGAGTCTCTTTTATTCATGGGAAACTTACATAAATATACGATATTAAGAAAATATTTACCATTTATAGCAATAACATTTTCTTTTCACTTGATCACTTTTAATACAATTATAATACAATTTTAATACATATTACAGAGAACAATTTATAAAACACATATAATACAGATTTTATTGATAAATCATATATTTATCACACATTTTAATACACTTATAATACAATGTCTCAATTTCTTACCAAACAAAAATAATATATTTTAAAACAGTTATAATACATATATCTTGCATACATAATTCACTTTTAATACATATTGCAGATTTATCATAGTATTGCTCTATATTGCTACAAATGGTAATAAATAAAAAGTATCGCTAAAATCAGTAATTATTTATTAAAATATATCTTTTAAGTAATTTTTCCTTTATTCATTTTATCCATTTAACTACCCACTTTTAAATGGGTAATATGAGTTTGACTCGGTTTTTACCCATTTTCCAACTCATTTAAGATGGGTAATTTGAATGGGTACCCATATTAATTATCCATTTTGCCATCCCTACCCATCTCTATTTACTATTTACATTTCACTAGTCCTTTGATAATCCGTAAAATTCAATACCAATGTCACTTTATTGACGCCGATTTCGCTCTATATTATTGATGTCAATTTCGCAAAGGTAAACTTTCTTGAATTTTGAGTGATCTATATTGATTTCTAGATCCATTCAAACATTTCTCATAGAATGTATAATTTTTTTGGATCAACTTTCTTATGCAATCTTCATTTCTTATTTGAGTTGTCGAAAAAAATTTGGTTTTCAAAAAAATTCATTCTCCAAGAGGGTAAATTCGTGGGGAGGGTTTGAAGAAGATAATGTGAATATTATAGTGAATTTTCTTCTTTAAAGTTATTTAAAAAATTGTTGAATAGTGAAGAAGAAGAAAAAAGAGAGGCGGGGCGGGTATGTATTTATAAATTAATTAATTAATTGATGTGATTAATTTTAAAAAGTATTTAAGAAAAAAAGGTAAATAAGTAAAAAAGAAATAAAAATTAATGATGTGGTGCCTACATGGTTATAATGTGGTGCTTACATGGCTATGATGTGACGGGTGAGGTGGTATTATAATCTCAGGTGGAATTTTTTTTATCTCAGGTGGTATTATAATCTCAAAAATGTAAAGGGGTATTTAAACGCACGTATAATTTAAGTGTTAAAGTAAGTCGTGCTACCAAGTTTAGAATTTTTATATTTTATTTTTGTATTTTCTCTATTTTAAATAATTACAAAATATAGATTAAGTCATCGGTTTGTAGACACCAACACGTAGTGTATATGCTATAAGTGTGTATATATAATGTATCGATCTGTATACGGTATGCATGCACATACAGTGTATATCTTCGTATTTAAAAGATTGCGCATATAGTGTATATGCTACGTTTTGAAAGAAAAATATTGTCATGTTAAAAACAAAACAATAAAACACTAATCTCAATGCTTGTGAAATTTTTCCTAATATTGCAAAGCCAAAATTGATCAACTTCTCTCCAAACTATATAATATATCTTTAATATTGTTCATTAATGCAAATTGTAAGTTCACAAGAAAACATAAAATACTTTGTTTACTTACATTGATGAAATTACATAATTTTAATACTTATGAGATTTCAAGTCATAAGGGGTTGTCTTGTGACATTATTTTGTGATTTTCTTTAGATGGGGGGTCCTATGATCACATGTCTAAGAAATGTCATGCCACATAAATACAAATATGAAACCAATCAAAGTTGATTAAAACGACAAAATAATTTCTCTATTTTAATTATTTTGATAGCTCAAATAATTATATATTATATAGTCTTTCTTTGACTTCCAGAGTTTGTCCCCTACATGAGACAAATTATTCACCTAGTCATTGTACATTCTTTCTACTAGTTGCTTTATCTATATTTGTGTTTTTAGCGATAAAGTTATTGTCACGTGATTAGGAGGTTAAGGACTTGAGTTGTGGAAACAATCTTTCACAGAAATGTAGGATAAGATTGTATATATATATATTCTCCATCTATTTATTATACATTCTTAGTATCAGCTGCTATATACCTTATTTTTTAACGTAACTGATAAAGTTATTGACACATAATCAGAAGGTTAAGGATTTGAATTGGGAAAACAATTTTTCGCAAAAATGTATGATAAGATTGCATGTAATAGATTTTTATGATTCAGTTTTTTTTTTCCTCCTCTAGTCATTTAGTTGGTAAGAAAAGGAATAATAATTTGTGAAATAAATATAAGAATATTTATTAGCAATCTTAAAATTTGCTGTATTATTTGTGGCAATATATTTATACCAGTTATAGTTACGACCCGTTTTTAATCTACTATTTCTTATTTTGAAAATAAAGATAGAAAATGATAGTGTGGGATAAGAATTTTGGGATGAAATATGAAAATACGATTCTCCAAAAGTCCTTTAAAATTGAGGTTAAAATTTAAAATAAAATTTTATTCGTTGTGTAAAATCAAATGCATATTTTATATTTACCTTTTATATCTCGTTTTATCTAAATAAAATCAAATATTTATCAATAAAATTATATCCATTAACTAATCTCATTGCTATTTCAAGCTCCTTATTACGATCCCGTCATTATAATTCTTATATAACTTGTTTACCAACTAAACGATATATGCATTAGAGGAATTTTCGCCATGAATTCAAACACTTATTCCTTAATTTTTCTTAACATTAAATTCAAGTGTGGAAATTACATTTAAAAAAAGTATTCAATCTCATCATTATTAAATAGATTCTCATAAAGATATTTGAAAAACTGTGGTGAAATTTTTTTGGATAATGTCAAATTATGTATTATAGAAAATATGAAAAAAATTCTATCATTCCATTAAATATTTTCCCTTCGAACCCTTCCCCTTGTATAATCCAAATTAAAGTTTTGGATTCGAATTTTGCGATGTACAAAATTATTATGGAACTTTTTATATAAATTATTCGAATTTAGTTGCGCTACAATACTAATATTAGACATGGGATAAGAATAAAAAAAAGAGTCAATCATATCTGAGGTGATGTATTATTGTATAGATGAAAACATGTATTCATACACAAGACAAAAATACCCAATATATTTTAATGTATTAATAATATACATATACATACAAAGTAATTAAACAAAAAAATATAGAAAAAAACTGTAGGGCCAGTAGAATCAATTTATGTATTTGGTGCAATAAATAAAGTACAAAAAACTGAACTCGTGATGTTGCTTAAAATCATAACACATAGCCCCCTTTTTATTTATTTATTATTATTTATAATATATGCTTTGCATGGCCCCCCACCCCCACACCCCAAACATGCATATTTATTCTACCTGAAAGCCAACTATACCATGAATTCAGTAGATTTTTGTCCAGAATATGTTATATATATATATATATATATATATATTAAAAATTTAATTATTTTTATAAATTATATTATTATAAAAAAAATTGATATAAACTTCAAATCTCGTCTGTTTCTATATTTAAAGAGATTTGTATAAAAATTCTTTCACTATCATGTCGGCATAGAAAATGAGATTAATAATTTGGAAGGAGAAGATAAATTATGTGCTATATTCAATATAGTTTCATAATTGAAGTTTATAAATGAATATAATATACACAAATTTTATTTTTATTTTTATGTGGTAGAGACATTGTATTCAATACACTCTCAACTCAAAAAAGTAGGAAGTAAGAGAGAAAAAGAGATAACGAAATAACAATGCACAAAACAAGTATATCAACATAACATTAATAAACATTTGGAGGAATGTGATACCAAAATCATACTACTAGAAGTACAATAACATTACACTACCTATTACTTTAATCTTCGACCTCCTTGCCTTTTGATCTAAGGTAATGTCCAATTAGCTGAAAATTGTATCGTATTTTGTTTAATCACCTCCACAGATTCTACTTCGATTTACTTTTATCTTTTCCTAACTCCTGATATAACATATTAAGATATACCAACAACAACATACCCAGTATAGTCTCGCTTAATAAAATTTGAAAACAATAGAGTGAACGTAAATCTTACCTCTACTTCAAAGATGAGGTAGAGAGTTTGTTTTCAATATATATATATATATATATATTTAATACGATTTGGTTTGTGTATATAGTTAAATCCACATAGGGGGTGGGGGTGGGAGTGGGATTGTAGTATATAGAGTAATATCTTCCATATGTAACCAAAGCTTGTGGGAGGCCATTTGTATCTGTAAATCACTAACTACAAAGCACTTTTCCTTTTTAAACTTGTCTTGATTTTCATTGAATGCAAAAGTAGCCATGCCACTACAAGCTCCATGTGATCTACAAATCCATGTAAATGGTCAACAAACATTCTTTCTGCACCAGGTAACCAAAAAACAAAAACATAAAAATCCAATCTTTAAACTCCCCATTTTCCCAATTGATCCAAATTAACTAATTTTACTACTTTTTTTTGTTGTTGCAGAAAGTCCTTTCAAGATTCTCTGGGAAGTTAAGGAAGATAGTCAAACAAGAAAAGAAGAAAACTCAGATTAAGAATTCAGGTATTGAGATTCTTGATTTCCCAGGTGGGGCAGAAGGGTTTGAACTTATTTCAAGATTCTGTTACAACAATGGTAGCAGCAACAACATTAAAATCACTGTCTCAAATGTTTGTCTTCTCATTTGCTCTGCAAATTTTCTTGAAATGACAGAAAATTTGTCTTGTTGCAATCTTTTGTATAAAGCTGAGACCTTTTTTGAAGGATTGTGTTATTGGTCCTGTCATGATATTCTGAAATCCTTAAAAAGCTGTGAAACTTTTTTTGATTATGCAACTTCTTGTGGGCTGATTCAGAAGCTTATAATTTCACTTCTTGGTACCCTTTTTGGTTCTTCATGTTCATCAGTTTCCTCTTGTTCATCTTCTGAACAAGTAAAGCCATGTTCTTGGTGGTTTGAGGAAATGACCATTTTGCCCCCAAAGATGATAGAAGAGTTTTTAAGGACTTTAGGTGCTTTTGGTAGTGAAAATAACAGCTTACTCCTCACAAGATTCTTGCTTTATTACCTAAAAACATCATCCCATTTCAGTAATTGTCAAAATCTGATTTCAAGAAGTGAGTATAGTGGACTTGCTGACACAGTAGTTCATGGGGTAGTTTTTATGGGGAAAACAACATTTTCTTGCAGAAATCTTTTTTGGGTATTGAGAATTGTATCTGGTTTTGGGATTAGCAAAGAATGCAGGGGTTGTTTGGAGAAACTGATAGGTGGGATTCTTGATCAAGCAACACTAGATGATATTCTTGTTTGTGGTCACAACAATATTGGTGGTGTTTATGATGTGAATCTTGTGATGAGATTGGTTAGAGTTTTTGTTCATCATGATAAAGTTACAATAACAAAATTGAGAAAAGTTGCAAGATTGATTGATAAGTATTTGAGAGAGATTGCTCCTGACCAAACTCTTAAAATATCAAAGTTTCTTGGTGTTGCTGAGAGTCTACCAGATTATGCAAGGGATTCTTTTGATGGAGTCTACAGAGCCATTGATATCTATCTTGAGGTCATTATTGCTCACTCATTTATTTTCTTCTTCTTATATCCATGAACTAATAAATAAATGCTACTATAATTTTCATTTCAATTTGTTTCTCTGGTTTTGACTTTATACACTTGTGGTGTCAAACGAAAGATATATAAAATGTATCAGAATGTTCTTTACTCTTTTAGTCATAAACATGTTACGCCGAAAACTAGATTTAAAGAGTTTCCAAAGTAAGACAAATAAATTAAAACAAAGAGAGAATAGTATTACTTCTTAGTAGTAGTTTCGGATTATATTGTTCTAATTCTTCAAAAATATTTTCATACTCGTGTCAAGTCCTTCAAAGTACATAACTTTTGAAGAATTCTATACTTATCCAATACGATTTTTGAAAAGTTCAACCAACATAAATTTCACATTCCTTTTTAGATAAATTTTTTTTAAGGTATTGACAATTGCTAAAAGATATGGAATAAGACAAGAAGATGTCCTTCCAACAAGGCAATACTTTTCAGCTTTTTGCGCTTTCCTTATGGTTAAAAATGTGTCATTGTGGAATATTTTTGGATCTTTTTGTGAAAACTCACAAGGGGTGCAAAAAGCTTCACTTACTCCACTTGATAATAGGTATGCACTAGTGGCTGCCAATCATGGAGTATGTTGCTCGAACCCTCTAAAAATATTATCGCACTCATATCGAAACTTTCAAAAATGCATACCTTTTAAAAAATTTGACATACACTTTGAGATATTTTTGAAGAGTCCATCCAACATAACTTATAAATTTATATAGTATTGTATATTGCCTGTGAAATGCAATTTTGCTGTCTAAGTTGTCATGATCTAAACAAGGCATAACATACTTTTGCTTTTGCTTTTCTTTTTATGTTTCTTTGCTGGAAGGGAGAAATGCTTTATCATATGACAGAATAACTCATAAAGACATGTATGTAAAGCATTGATGAGAAAACTCGAAAAAAGTATTTGAATTTAGTACTATGAGTTTCAAAATTTTGAACTTAAAATGGAAATAGTAGGGTCATTAAAGTTTGTCATGGAAACTTGTGACCTCATTAATTCATGAGTACTTTTATGAAAATCAGTCAGTTATCTACATGGGACCCTTTAGACTTGAGTGGTAGTTGGCTAGTTGCTCTAACATCAACACCTTTCTTGGACAGGCTTAAGTTATTGGAAGATTTGTATCAGAAGATATTCTTTCCGTTCACTTTTACTGGTTTATTTTGGATTCTGCACATTCTTTAAGAAATAATGATTAATATGTGTATCTTTCTTATCATAATACTTATATTAATTGATGTATAATTTTAGAACTTAAAGAATAAGTAATTGATATTAAGGATAAAATGGGGGAAAATAATTATCTTTTTTGGATTTTTTAAAAGTGATAAATAAAAATAAAAATCTATTTTTGAAATAAATGAATAGATTATTTATTTTTAGGTAGTTTTAATTGATTTTCCCTTGTCATTGTGTTCAGTCTGTTTCTTGTTTTTTTTTTTCTTTGTCCTTTATGTCCTGAATTCTTTCTATAAATAACTTTTTAATTCTAAGGAAATCTCCTCCACCCTTAACATAATTAAGGTGTTATTTATTAATTATATTACCGTATTTGATTGAACACATTTTGGTACATTATACATATCTTTAGTTTAATTACAAGATTAAAAAATCTTCTTCACTATCTTAAACTTTGTGTCAAGTGACAAACAAATTGGAACGAAAATAGTATGTTTGTTTGCAGCTAACATGTATATATTTGGTTGCAGTCTCATCCAGTCCTTTCATTAGAGGAAAGATCAAGATTATGTAGATGTCTCAACTATGAGAAACTAAGCCTTGAAGCATGCAAGGACTTAGCAAAGAATCCAAGAATTTCACCAAGAATTGCTGTCAAGGCACTTGCTTCTCAATGCTCTTCAAGTATTCCAACAATAAAAGACAATAATAGCCAAATGGTTTTGTACAAGACAAACAATAGTGATCATCACAGTTCAAGTGCTGCTAGTGATCAACAGAGTTTACAAGAAGAGGAACATGAATATATGAGGCTAAATTTGCAAAAGATGCAATGGAGAGTTGTGGAGTTGGAGAAAGTATGTAGAGATATGAAAGGTCAAATGACTAAAATGGTGAAGACAGGGACTCAGACTAGAGCTTTGCCTAGGCTTTGTAGAAGTCAAAATTTCTAAAAACAGGAAAAAGAAAAAAGAGGACATATGTTGGTAGAACACATTTGTTGGTGGAGTGGTAAGTATTCTTCTGTCCTTAATCAGAGGTCTCAGATTCAAGCCTGGAGTATAGAGTCGTCTTTGTTAAGAAGAAGTTTACCCATGGAGACTTCATGGCACGAATCCAGATTTAATCGAGGACCAATGTAAGCAATGAATACCAGATGGAAAACCAAAATATATATGATAATTCACATATAATATTCCTTTTCCCAATTTTCTACTGTAAAAACATGAGGTGTAAAATTTCTTTCTAGATTATTTGGTTGTAAAGTTCCTTGTCAATTTAAAGGTTCTCACCTTTTTTACAAGTTATCATGGTTTAAGTTCTCATTTTTTTAAAAAAAAAAACAATTTCCTGCTGTATTTATTTTGAAAAAATGATTTTATTTATAAATTATAAAAGGAATCACAAGCAAGGCTGATGACCTTTTCAATTTTCAAAATTTAATGTGTTAAAAGGTATATTCAACATATTTAGTATATTCTCAAATGTGGAGTTTGAGAAGACATCGTACACAAATCTTACCCCTACTTTGTGGAGTTAAGTATTTACTAGTCTAATTTATGTGACATTCTTTCTTTAAACGGAAAAGGGTCAAAATTACCCCTGAATTATGTGAAATAGATCACTTATACCCTTCGTTACAATTTGGAATAAAAAATGTCCCCGCCGTTATTCATAGAGACCACAAATACCCTCAAGAGTTAATACCCCAAAATTTTAGTGACGTGGCAAGACACGTGAGACTAATCCCTCCACCTAAGCGTTGCTAACTAGGATTCACTTAAAAAAAACAACGGGAAACTTACGTAAATATACTATATTAAGAAAATATTTATCATTTATAGCAATAACATTTTTTTTTTCACTTGATCACTTTTAATATGTTTATATTTTATAATACAGTTTTAATACATATTACACACACATATATATATATATATATATATATTGCATACATAATTCACTTTAAATACATATTGCAGATTTATCATAGTATTACTATAAATGGTAATAAATAAAAAGTACCGCTAAAATCAGTAATTATTTATTAAAAGGTACTCATCCAAGTAATTTTTCCAAGAACTAGACCTTTCGCGGCGATAAAAATATCCACAAAAGCCAAAATATCGCCACTAAAGGTTTTAACTGACTTTTAGCATTAAATTTTGATTTTGTGTCTTTTTCTTTATTGTTTTTGAAAATCACAAATGATATCGATCAAGGAGGAGTTTGAAGACACTCTATGTTTTATTTTTATGTCATATGTAAATGCAAAATGTACAATGATGCATTATGTAGTAGCAGATTTGAATCGAGAAGTAATTTTGATGATTTTCGTAATATAATTGGATGTTTTTAATATTGATAGTGCATGTTATTTATTTTTAAAAATTAGGTTACAACCGAAAATTAATTATATTATTTTTGTGTTGAAAAAATAGGTTTTACTAGCGAATGGTTGTTGCAGCCTTAGTCGCCACTAAAAATCACTCAAAACCTTTAAGTCGCCACTAAAGGTCTAGTTCTTTTGTAGTAAATCCGAGTTGTAACGCTTAGGTGGAGGGATTAGTTCCATGTGGCTTGCCATGTCACTAAAAAAATGGGTAGTTAACTCTTGAGGGTATTTGTGATCTCTTGGGATAACGGCGGGGGTATTTTTGATCCACAGTATAATGGAGGGTCTAAGTGGCCTATTTCGCATAGTTCAGAGATATCTTTGACCCTTTTTCCGTTCTTTAAAAAGTACTAAAAGGGCATGGCGCACGGGCCCAACAATAAATTTTTGCATTTAATGTTTAGTAAAAATAGGGGCAATGACTACAACAGACATCTAAGAAGAAGTTGTGTAGGTTGAAACAACGCAAAAAAATATACTACAAGTACACCACAATCTATTACATTGTATCTTATTCATAGTTTGAAAATGAAATCTCAAACTGACAACTTTATATCATTCACTTAAATCCATAAGCCACTCTTACACTTCAGTTGGCTTCATGACATGAGAAAAATCCAACTCTCTTGTCCTTGAAGCAAAATCTATCAAACAAAAGGTTTATTAAGTCAATTTAGTGAAGAAAGAATATGAGATTGTAACATAATTGATCTCTCTTAAGGTCATAATAAATAAGCAACAAAGTGGAGATCAATCACTACACCACTGCACCTACGTACATAGCTCTCTCGTCATCTTAAATCTAATGTAGTCAAGCCACACTGAATTTAGAGTAGAATGTGCTGAAATTACATGCAACAAAGCATCATTTTAGACAAACTCAAGCTACCATTCAACAATCACAATATGATCAATAAAACGGCTTGAGATCATTATTCTATAAAAATGAATCAATATTATCAATTGAAATGAAACTCTAATAAAATTTGACTTGCGATTAACGTGGTCTTCAAGAACATCAATTTGTTGATGTCAAGTTCTCCGACTAAGAAAATTTCTAAATCATGATGAGCAAAATTAAAATTTGTGTAGCAAGGACTGACTCTATCCTTGTGCAGCTCTGTTAATCCTAAAAGAAAAGAGATTTAGAAAAGCACTCTCCTGCAGTAGTAGGATTGGATGAAAATAGCAAACATGAAGAAGATGCTGCAATGAAGTTATTGAGAAAACACTAACAGAAAAATATCAAATATTCATAATTTTGATTGCCCCACCACATTGGTTCCAAATGTCTTCCCTAAATCTTTCCTTCATACAAAATTTCTTTTTACAAAATCATTCACCATTCCATCTTATCCTCTTACTTCAGAGAGCTATCTTTATTAAACAATACTCCACAAAAATTAATTTTCTATTTCTGTGAGTTTGAAAAAGGTTACACTTGGAAAAAATAGTTATAATCCATACCTTGTCCACCAATAGAGGCAGGACTTTGATTTCATCTAAACTTGTTGTAGTGGCAGCAATCATTGAACTCATTAGTTCCCAAATCAAATCCATAGGCAATGCCAATCAACATAAAAAATACCAGTCAAATAGAAAAAAAACAGAATGTAGAGAATACTTCATATTAACAAATTTTAATTAGCTATCTCAAAAACACAAAAAGAAGGATTAAACTCCGAGAGAAAAAAATAATAATCTATATGTATAGACAGACTCTTGTGGAATGAATGACATGAGATTTACAGACTCCAAATATATCTTGGTGTAATAATCGGAGACGTTGTAAAAAGATCTGGATATGGTTAGATAGAGTTTTTGTTAATGACAATTGGGCTCTCTGTAAGACACCTGGCTAATCAGAGACCTAAGTAGCAATAAGAATAGGGGGGGCTCCATCAATATAAAGCATCAAATTGTTGAACATTTAATTATATTGTTTCAGAGACCCTTTCATTTATGTTCTACAGAGAAGCATCAAGGTTTAAATTATTGAGCAAAAGGAGAAACAGAAAGAATTAGAAGTACATATGTTAGGTACCTTACAATGCTTCAAGAGTTAGAAGCTGGGTAAAATGTATCTTCTAAAAACTCGTTTGAAGATGAAATGCATCAGCTACAACTCTGCATAAAAAAAGGTTTGGCTACTGCAAATAGAAAGGAAAAACTTCAAAATCCTTAGACAAATAGCATACAAAGTTAAAAAACATAGGAAATTACCCAATACACTTTACCTTCTAATACAAACATCCAAAAATTATTTTGACAAATTACAAAATTATAAGACCACAAAAATTCAACCGAAATGCAAGAATAAATTTGTTCACATATAATACAAGTTTTATTAATGGATAATACATTTATCATACATTTTAATACACTTATAATACAATGTGTCAGATTCTTACCAAACAAACATAATATATTTCAAAAAATAATTATAATACATATATATTTATTCACTTTTAATACATATTGCAGATTTAACATAGTATTGCTACAAAATGGTAATAAATAAAAAATATCGTTAAAATCAGTAATTATTTATTAAAAGGTATCCATCCAAGTAATTTTTCCTTAAAAGTACAATTTATGTTGCTTTTTGTACAAATAATTGTAGCTGCGTTCGTCCTCATCCTTCTTGGCTTATATAATAAGAGAATTAGATACTGCTTTATTTTATTACAATTTTCAAGCATTTAAATCCACTAAATTATACTCCAGGCTTTTGTCAAACGTCACACAAAATGGAATAATATGGAAAGAAGACGGTCAAAATTTATGCATTTTATTGGAATTAAGAAGATATTTTCTACCAACCAGGCTTAGATCTCAAGTCTTGTATACGAAACTGCGTTTGTTGGGGAGTGTTATACCCTAAATGTTAGACTTCCAAGCGCGAATCCAAATTTAGTCGATCAGGTGGAAAAAACAGCAAAAAAAAGAGAGAAGAATTAACACAAGATTTATTTATAACAATGTCTCCCAAATTCTGAATCTGAGTGTCAGAAATTTACCTGCAAGTGATAAGTGGTGAATACAAGAGTAAAATAGGGTCCAGGAAAGTAAGTAAACATTATATTTGCACACAGTAAATCAATGGTGAATTAAAACATAGATGAGCACTGAAAAATAAAACTGATTCATCATACAGGGAATTTTCAAATGAGCATCTTGTTATCCTCAAGTTTATATCACAAAGGGAGTGGTGTTTCTTTACAATCTTATACTAGCAACTATTAAGGATTTTGACAAACTCCGAACCCCTTCTTCCTCAGCATAAACATGTACCAGACGTTACGTTACAAGAAAAAAAGTTACATCTTCAAACTTGAGTATAGAGGGAGCTAGGTCCTACAACATAGTCCACATGGAAATTGGTTGTAAATCATCTTATCAGCTACTGTTCTGAACTGTCTGACTGGCATCTCTCCTCTGTTTCCGGTGTAGGAAGGAACTTACGCAGAGAGTGGTACTGCAAACGAACATTCTCTCCACTGTCCATAATCTTAAGCAAATACCTGGAGAAATTGAGAAGATCATTTTAGCGATCCTTAAACAAGGAGAACCGCAATTCACTGTCAGTACAGGAGAATATTCCAGCAACTTTTGAATGCGGCACATTTGTCAGGAAGTGTTAGTCTCAGCCATGACTGCAATCTGCTTATTAGGACTTAAATGGTGACAGGTAGAAGTATCATGTGTCCAGCAACCAGCCTCATATATTATAAAAGGAGCCAGATAGTTATTTAGCATAGCATTGTGGCACCATATAGTTGTTTAAAACATATTATAAGGGAAAATGTATTAATCTCTTATGACACAGAAGGAATGAGAGAATTCGCAGGAACTACATCATAACTAGCAATTGAAATACGATTCTTTTCAATATCATGGAACATGACATACGT
The DNA here is from genome assembly GCA_029582245.1 of Solanum etuberosum. Taxonomy (NCBI): domain Eukaryota; kingdom Viridiplantae; phylum Streptophyta; class Magnoliopsida; order Solanales; family Solanaceae; genus Solanum; species Solanum etuberosum. The sequence goes on from JAJONR010004100.1 coordinate 62,581, forward strand.
CATAATTAAAAAAAAAGATTGATTTTCTCATATTGGACTAAAAACTCCTAGTGACAGAATTTCATTGAGTTTTTAGAGGATAACTGAACACAAGAATCACATTTCTTCAATTGTTGCTTGAATATTTCAGTTGCATACCAACACACACATCTTTCCTGAAATAAGGTATATCTGTTTCTTATACTATTGTGAATTGGACTAAATTGTGTGACAAGGTGCATGTATGGAAATAAAGTGGTAAACTATGAAATGAACATGACCTCGATAGACTTACAATGACCCACAGAAAACAACTTGCAAAAGTCAAGAATGTCCAAAATGTCTATCATATTTATTAATCTAATATAAGACACCATAAACTACAATTGAGACTACATTGCAGAACCAAAGCCTACTCAACTAATATCAAAATGATGGCTTATGTTGTGAGCTGTCAAATTCGTTACTTCTCTAAATTGGATGGTCTTGCACGTGTATCACTAAGATTTCAGTTATTTAAGCTAAAAACTACACAGCATATTCCATGCAATAAATGTTAGTAATCTAAATTGACATTCAAGATGAGCAAAATATTAACGAAATGCTCAGACAGCTAACCAGCCATTAAGACACTGTGGTGTGATTACAGCTTCCTTTCCAACAAATTTTTCTGGTGTTCTCCTATTTCCCTGCACAGTTCCGCATTTGCAGTACTGTAATTTGGTGAATTCTTCTCTATAGATTCCAAGAATTTAAAATGCACAGGCGCAAAGATCTCACCCTTATAAGAACTTTCTCATTCACTGAGAATGGATACTGAACACCTTTATGGGGTCCATTTTCGGAAGGAAGCTCACCATTTTCCTGGAAGGATTAAAGTAATGTGGATTTCGAAGAATCATTCACAGGTATATTCATCAAAGATCATTTCAAATTTCAAACATTCATAAGTCAATGAAGCAAGAAATTTGTGATTTGCCCTAATCTAAAACAGAGCCTAAATATGGATGAGCATAGATATCACTAAATCCAAACTTTATCCGAGGCCAGAAAAGGACAGCAAAAACTGGATAAGCCTTTGCTTTCCCAAAACCAACTATGCAATCTGCCAAATCTACCAAAGGGAAGTCCTTCAACAAGGTTTTGACTTCACTATCAAAAGAAAAATATACAGATGAGAAAAGAACATAAACCATTATGCCATGTTAAGGTACATAATCAACATTATCATTTTCACTAGGTAATTTCCAAATATATAATCCTGTGCAGTTCAGATCTAACAAATCCTTTCCACATCGAGTGTCGATCCGACGCGACTTGGATGTGGGTGTCCGATCCATACTGGGTTCGGTCAAACTAGCTTGAGTACTTTGACTATTCTATAGCCAAGAGCACTTTGCTATTATACGAGATAACTTATAAAAAGATATTACACTAAAAAGATGATTATACAAGTTTTAATTTGATAATTTCAATTACCTGCCAAATATATACTTATATATGTTATACATTTATTAGTTCTTTCTTAAAAACCACCCCATACTCCTATCCATATTCAAGAATCCTATGATTCAGGTAATGATAAATCCAACTTCTGTATCTGCTACCGTATTGGGTGCCCACACCCATATTCGAGCAACATAGCTTGAGACGGAAAATTATCCAAAAATTGACTAGGACATATTAATTGGCATGTCATTGCATAAAAGTTAAAACCAGATAAAGATAGTTCCTTTTACCAGAAAACTGAAGACAATGAGCTCTACTTCGCAGTTTGGATGGATAACGCTGCAGCAAAATGGGGAAAATCAAAGCTTACCCTAATGTCTCCCACTTCTTCTTTTTTTTGAGAAATGTAACAGTTAGTCTATATTTATCCACATGTATACTACCTCAAAAGTTTAGTTCCCCTCCAAAAGTGTTGTAATTACATAGGATCCTATACCTACCAAGTTACAGCCAGTCTATAGTTGTGCTGATTACTTCTGAGCTATCTAAGACTACTTGTTTACACCAAAAATAATACAGAGCTAAACAATTAAGCTTAAATCTTTGTATGTTGCTCTGCTTTCCTTCATGACATCTTTGGTTCCTCTCTAGCCATACTGTCCACCATATACTGTGAAACACCCTTTGCTCCCCGCATTCCATACCAGTGAGTCCTCTTCCTCAGACAGGTTACTAAATTGTGCTAGGGTAACCAAAAATTCTGTTATTCTGCACATCTCCCAATCATTTAAGTTCCTCCTGAAGTGCAAATTCCACCCCTGATCATTCCATAATTCGGCTACAGTTGCTTGTTGCATTTGACATAGGTCGTAAAGGTCAGGAAACCTTTGGCTTAATGGGACCTGTCCACACCATTTGTCCATCCAGAAAGCCACCTTTCTGCCATTTCCCACCTTACAATATGATCTTTCTAGCACCAAATCCCATAGATCACTGATAGATCTCCATACACTAGACCCATAAGGAGAGGTCACCTTTGTTGTCATCCACTTATCCCTCATTCCATATTTTGCAGCAATCCCATTTGTCCATCCAGAAAGCCACCTTTCTGCCATTTCCCACCTTACAATATGATCTTTCTAGCACCAAATCCCATAGATCACTGATAGATCTCCATACACTAGACCCATAAGGAGAGGTCACCTTTGTTGTCATCCACTTATCCCTCATTCCATATTTTGCAGCAATCCCATTTGTCCATCCAGAAAGCCACCTTTCTGCCATTTCCCACCTTACAATATGATCTTTCTAGCACCAAATCCCATAGATCACTGATAGATCTCCATACACTAGACCCATAAGGAGAGGTCACCTTTGTTGTCATCCACTTATCCCTCATTCCATATTTTGCAGCAATCCCATTTGTCCATCCAGAAAGCCACCTTTCTGCCATTTCCCACCTTACAATATGATCTTTCTAGCACCAAATCCCATAGATCACTGATAGATCTCCATACACTAGACCCATAAGGAGAGGTCACCTTTGTTGTCATCCACTTATCCCTCATTCCATATTTTGCAGCAATC